>JAJDMY020000735.1:0-14719 GCA_022345705.2 Sabuloglossum arenarium | reverse complement strand
TCAACACCTCTTAACAACCAATCAGATGATGTGATGAGCGCATACATAGCAACCGCACCCACCTTCCCAGAGGCTGGCTGGGGCGCACAGACTCTTAAGCCGAACATCGAGGATGCATCACAGCATGTGTTAGTATTGATATCGAGCACAGCTCCACAGGACGTGAACGCCTTCCCAATAGCGGCTTTGGGTTCAACACCTCTTAACAACCAATCAGATGATGTGATGAGCGCATACATAGCAACCGCACCCACCTTCCCAGAGGCTGGTTGGGGCACACAAGCTCTTAATAACCACCAATCAGAGACTGGTTGGGGCATACCGTCCAACATCGAGGATACATCACAGCATATACCAAATTGCCCGGCGCCTCTTAACCAACAATTCCAGGGGCTCTTCTGTTCTTGCGATATTTGGCGAGCGGGGGTGAAACAGAGATTTAATGAGGAAGGTGAATCGGATTCACAGGGCAGACAGGTCAGACCATGTAATAGAAATGAAGGCCAGGTTGACTGTGGGAATGGCATGACGTCGGGTGAGGGTAGAACGGCTCAAATCTTCAAGCTCAAATCTTCAATTGTCTACTTCCACCAACCCACCCAGACGCCTCCCCGCCCTTACAAAGGATTCCCGCCGCATCCAGCACCTGGTCGGGACCTGCTGGCTTCGATGTAGAGCGACAGTAGCAATCGATTCAGAGAATAACGAAGGCTCTGCAGTGGCAGGCAATACAACATCTATTGTAGAAAGAATATATTGATAGAAGAGGCTCTCCTCAGACTAGCTTGCAGAGACAAGTCATTGCCAACAAGTTCCATTACTACGATTGACAAAGTGACCACGACAGGTTCTTCTTCCCACAGATATCGACCTCCACAACGACTTCCTGTGCATCCTCCCCTTCTTTGAGTAACTTGTCAATGTGGGACTGTTCGAGAGCTGCTTCAATTTCCTGGCATTGTTCGGTTGAATTGCACAGGATGTATGAAGCTACCGATGTAAAGGCCAAGTGTTCCGATTCGTTGATGTAACCAGGAAGCATTGCCTGGAGTTGCCTAAGCTTTAGGATCCTTGTATGTACTTTTAGAATGCATTCGAAGCACAATATATGAAGCAACATACAGAATGTCTCCCGTAGCGTCCACGACCTCACCCCCTGCTACCCCTGTGTACACTCTAAACTTCCAGGGCATCTGTGCACCACCCCCGAGCCTTATCACATCGACCTGAACTCCGTTGCCTTTAAATGACACGGTGGAATTGAGCCTCACCGGGTTGGATTCGACAGTAGAATAGGCTGGATTAACTGTTGATGGCAGTGGACAAACGAGAGCGCACTTGAACCACGTGCCAAATAGGTCTTTTAATTCCTATTGCTGTTAGGGGCAACGTTCGGAATATAGTGTATTCATGAGTACCTTGTTAAAAAGAGTCTCTTTACGGATAGACTGCAAGGTTGCCTGGGGTGGAAATATGCCCTTACTGTCCCTCTTTTCATAGAATTCCTTCCACAACTCTTCGAGGAAGCCATTGGTATTTTGCTTCGGTTTGAAGACTACCCATCCGTCCCTCATGAGGGCACCGAGTACCTCATTACGAGACCGATAGACGATACCCTGGTCTTGTGTGTGCACCTCAATCTTATTAGAATCCATTTCGTTGAGACGCCGATTTGACGGATATCGGTGTCGGCGGGGCACCCCAGTAGAGCGGGGAGGGCCAAGGCCAAGCATTTTGTAGCGTCTTGTATCTAGGCACAAATAGTTACTCCGTAAGCTTAGACTTCCTAGAGGCCTGACAAGGTAAAATTGAAGGCCAAGCGAAGAATATAGGCCGATGGGGTTTGTTGTACAAAAAGAAGTTTTCAGAATGTGTTGAGAGTCTCTGAAAAGGCGTGTTTTCTAGCTGTGGTTCAGATAGTGCAACTCCTCAGCCAGGGCCGAAAGCAACTTAACGGTGGTATAGTTCGTTCTTCACTGCTCTTTGAATAGATACTGATAAGCGCTTAGCTGTAAATAGATGTGTGCGAGACTTAAGATACCTACACTGGCATGTTCATCACAAAACCTACGCCGTGTGTTCCATCCATAATGAACTGGGAGGTCCCACGACATAATGTATCGGAGGTAAAGAGAGATCAATACTCATTCGAGGCTGAAAGACGAGAGCATCTCATAAGCTCCGGAGTGTAGAGCAAGGCGAACAGCTTAACTAGATGGGAGATTGGGCGGTGGTTGTGGACAGTTGCCATCTGACCTAGCAGGTTGCGCAACCGCAAATGCAGCCTGGCGCTTGCGGGACACTGCGAATGGATGCAAACGGACCGAACACTGCAAGTTTAGAGGTAGTGTATGCATCAGGATGGCTGCGAGTCCTCTGCATGACGAAAGACGGGTACTGTCGGTTTGTCATGCGCGTCACTGTCTCAATTTCCTGCACGGGTCTCACCGCAGTGCCTTCCGTATCAGTGATGGACCAGAGCCTCGCTGGTTGCGCAACCATTGGCAGTTCTACCAGTTTCCTTGCCTTTGACTTGCTGCCACTAATCTCTCTTTCGCCCAGCGAACGGGTAGAGGCCTGAGGGTAAGCACCGAATCGACCACTCAAAATCTCGAGGCTGACAAGCCAATAAGCCGCGTGAGCTTTCGTCCTCTCGACCCATCCGTGACTAGTATATACGCTGATCTACTTCACCCCCGTCAGATTCAAACAAGCAGATATATACTATGTACATCCTTCGCGAGCAGCTCCTATAGGAGCTGCCCAGCTACTGCCGGCATTTCGTTGACGTTTGACGGCCGGAAGTACAATTGATTTCGATACAATTCCTATAGTGGGCGGGTATTCCAGAGGCTATTATTTCACACGAAACATCTACATACTTCTTTCTGTAAAGAGTCCGATTCCAAGAGCAATCACCAGCATTATTCTCCAGGAGATCGACGCACGTGTTCTCTCTCAGAGGCACAGGCCATAATTGTATTTAGCGCGAAAACATCACTAGTCGGCGAAAATGTGCTGGGTTTTTCACTTGAAGTCTTCCTGCTCGCTATCGGAACTGTCAAATTTCAAAAAATCCAGTTAATCTATTGGCTCGATAGCAATTCAAACCGTAAGTTTCAGGTGTTTTTCACGGTTGGCCAGAAGTCTCTAATCTGAAATAGTCCAAGGTTTTGTTCTTTGTTCAGTTGTGCATCGAAGGTGATCTAACGATTTTTTGGAAGGCAGATGGTGCAAAACGAGAACATGTCAGCAAGGGTGGGGAGCGACAATCAAGGGTGGCACGGACGGTGCAAAACAACAACATGCCAAGAATGGTGCAAAAGGACAACATGCCAAGGATGCAAAGTGGGGAGCGACAATCAAGGGTGGCACGGACGGTGCAAAACAACGACATGCCAAGAATGGTGCAAAAGGACAACATGCCAAGGATGAATAGTGTGAAGCGAACAATCAAGGGTGGCGTGGACGGTGCAAAACAAATTTTGTTCCAGCTTTCAACCCTTTTTCCTAGTTTAGCGGGACAGCTCTAATTTACTCCGTACCCCGTGCTCCGTACCGAGCAGTCCATAGCTTCAACCGTGCATGGGGCATACATATTTCTTAGCAGTACCTCCTACATCCGGACTATCGTCAACAATTATCAAATGCCTCTATTCGAGTTGTCTCCCTTTCTCTCTAGACTCACTATACTCGATTTCGACGTGACAATTTTGTTCCATATTTCCTACCGTTGATAACTAGTTATCCTACTCTGTACCTTACCATCAATTTCTTGGAGATGGCGCATTTGGGGTCAAACTCTCAAGTGAAGGGTTCTGGTTACGTCTCTCAGGTTAGTCACTATTGTATCGAAGGGGAGATATTTTGACTTACCTATTTCTTTATTGCAGGGAAACCAACTGAGTATTCCGATCTCGTTTATTCTTGCGGTACCAACAAACCCCAGCGGAGGCCAATTTGAGGCAGTTATTCTATCAACTATCGAACTTCATTTCAGCCAATCCCCAGCCCTCTATTTCGATGAGGAGGTATGCCATACTTCCTTAGAGATACCAAGTTATAGCGGGACCTCCTTCTGGTATGGACTCTCGGCGATCGTCCCACATACAACAGATTGTCCTGAATCTCAAGTCGAAGTATCCATGCGCTGGGGTACGCAAAGACTGAACCTTGGCATATACAACTTGTCTCGAAGGACCCTGGTTGGGATAGACTCTAAACATCAACATCCGGGGGTATCTCCAGGGGTCCTGACTGGGACAGGTGGGTATTCCAAAAGTCAACTTCCAGAAGTATCTCCAGGGGCCCTGGCTGGGATAGACTCTAAATATCAACACCCGGGAGTATCTCTAGAGGTCCTCACTAGGATAGACGAGTATCCTAAAAGCCAACTTCTAGAAGTATCTCTAGGGGCCCTGGCCGGGATAGACTCCAAACATCAACATCCGGAAGTATCTCCAGGGGCCCTGACTGGGGCGGGTGTCGGTTGCGTCCCCAAGGCTAGTCTCTCTCGCATTGAAATAGAGATTTTTGACTTACCTCTTTTTTTTGTAGGCAGAGGCTGCCAGCACCAGATGGCTTTATTTGCCAACCAAGGGCTCCGAGGGAACACAGTTTTGTGTGTCCATACCATCTCGCATCCAACCGTCTCGCGTACCCCCTATCACCCTCCTTTTTGGCGAGCAGAAAATTAATCCCACTATTTACCACTACGACAATATGTACAAACTCTCAGTAATCGTCCCGCAACGTCATTCTAGATCCAAAGTCGAGGTATTCATGCTCTTCGTATTGAGCGGCAGGGAAACTTGCGTTCGGATTGGTTCATTCATGTACACCGACGTATCTCCGGGGATCCTGGCGGGGGCGGGTCTCGATCAATCGACGACTCCGTTGAATGGACATTAGGCTCCCGGTATCTCGACTATTTGTTCGCCATCCACAGGCTCCGAAGGCTTTCCTGGATCCCCCGTCACACTATCCGGAATTGGTGGTGGCTCGATGAAGTTACATTTCGATAATGCAGCGGGTATGATCAACAATTGGACAGATGACGAATCCTTAATAGGTCGTCGCATTCTACTGTTGTCGTCTAAGATAAAAGTGGACACCAAACATATCAAAATGCGATCGGTATCGGGAATTCTCAAAGAGAAGGATTACATGAGCTGCATCCGGTTGCACAAAAATAAGGAGTATTTTTTTACCTTTACTGACATGATGAGACTTCTGAGGCTGGACGGAAAAAAAGGAAAATTAGTCAGAAGGAAAATCACTGCGAAACTGCGGAAGGATGAAGGTCTACTCACGATCATCAAAGAAAATCCTGAGTTCACGCGAATCAGTCTATTTAGAGACCCTAAAGTTGTGTGTTCTAGCCGTAGCCTCTGTATAGTTCCATGGCAACACATTCAAAGTGCTTTCATGTGTTGCATTTCAATGGCGAATGTAAAGTTAGATATGTTGCTAGATGGGGGCGAGGAGTGAGAGGTCATGTACAGTACTACGTTATTATATATAGAGAACAAATCGATTGAATTGAAACGCTCCTAATGCCAAGCACGCGGAATTCTGACTGGTTATAAAACAAAATACTCCTCCATTATTATAAATAAAACGGCTCGAAGTAATAGTCTACACCGCGTAATCAGAGAGAGGAAAAAGTTTTTGGTTGAGAAAAGGTACTTTCACACCCCAATCGTCAGCACAAAGGACTTCACATCTTAAAACATACCTAGGCATGTATATTCCGTGTGGAAAAATGTTACATCAACATTCCATCTTCTAAATCTCTCCCACCACGCCTAAGCATTTAGAAAACTCTTAGCCGCCGGGTTTAAGAGACACATTGGTGCTGGGAAGGCCTGTGGGTATGTTGTGACATCGCAGTCGGCGCGCAGTTCCCCAACCCGTATCTGCACTGTGATTGCAGCCACTGCGTAGGATTTTGGCGTAATAGCAATTATATAGGTTAGGACAATCTAACGGTATCAGCAAAGTATGTGTATACATAGCACTTTCAGCCTGACACAAAATATGCCGCAGAAGTGCGTGTGGAGTACCAGAGTTGTGATGGCTGTTGGAAGTGGCGCCTCGGTGTCAGCGTCAGCTTCGAAGGCGCCTGGGATCGCCGTTTCTATTACTGTTGAACAAAGGCTTGATTAATCTTCTTCTATCTAGAGTAGAGTGCGCGGTATCTATACTACATCGTTGACCCAGAAAGAAACTGACTGGTGCCAGGCAGCACTTCTCCCGGTATGACTCCGTTGTGAGTAAATAGGAGTCACACGATTTAGGCAACTCCTATTCGTAAGTCTGGGAAAGTCTCTGGTGACTCAACTACAACATATGACTCCGTTCTGACAATTACATAGTTGCAAGCAATCTAATACATTCGTTTCTAGCTACCTATTTAATCTATATACGTGACCACTATTCCGCCCCGTACGAAACACATCTACAACAAATACTGACGGTTAGAATTGTCAGGAATAATTTCAGAAAGCTTCGATGTATCCAATGGTGCCGGTGAGACTGAGATTCAGTCTGGCAATTTAATCTCAGGGGGAACTTATAAGGTGACGGATAGCAAGGTTGATGCAACGATGCGAGTCATAAATACTAAAGAACAGCTCGAAGTATCCAGCGACGGCAGCGTGACTAAGATTCACCCCGGCACCTTAATCTCAGGAGCAAGTTTTGAGGCGTCCGATACAAATTCCAAGGTGGCGACACAAGGCACAGATCCTGAAGAACACCTTGAAGCGTTATGCGATGGCAGCGTTACTGGGAATTGTCCAGGCACCTTAATTTCAGGAGCAAAATCTAAGGTAATGAAGCGAATACTCTCCAGAACGCGATATCCAAAAATAATGCTAATATATGGCAGGCCAACAGTTATTGTATTGGTTGGTGTCGGGCCTTCATATTGAGACTGGCTAAGAACCCAGCAACCAAGCTCACAACCTCACACTGCTTTTCGCTGCATACGTAGTACAGTTAGCTTCTCTTTGCTTTTAATTTTAGTCGTATTGCAGAGGCAGGTGACGGACTATTCTTTGAAGCTAGTGCTACAATGGATGGGCCCACTGAGGATCTCGATACATTTAGGCAAACGAATAGGAGTACGCAGGCTCCGGCCAAAAGTCTTGACACAGCCGCCTAGAATTCGGCTACAGATCGGCCGATTGCTGCCCCAATTTAGCGATGGGCATAGGCCAGCAGCAACACTCCACTCGGAAAGTTTGTCCTTTTTCGCTTATATTTTCGCGAGGAGAGGAGGATAAACTTTCCGCGTCCCACTGTAGAGATTCTGGTCAGCTTAATCTTTTTCTAGTGAAAGAAATACAATTTTTATTATTCTGAAGGAATTTAAATTGATTTCTGATGCTTATTGAATTCTGTGGAGCTGGCAGTGATGCCGAAATTAAGAGCGGGCACATGTGTCAAAACTTTTGGCCGCGACCTGCGTACACCAACCGCGATCAAGAAACGGCCACCTATCAACGGCAACTCTCTATAACTAATGTGCCTTTGTCCTTGAGGTAAACCAGAGCGGGAGAAGAAGAGACTTCTGCAACAAAAAAATGCAAAAAAAATCCATGATGCTTTTCTTCACTATCTCCATCCGCTCCCTATTCCATGAGCTCAGTCTGCCATCACAGGACGATTGCCAGGATTCTTCTCCTCATCCAATGCCTTACCACTGACCCACCAGATCGCAGCGCGGGCGATCTCCATTACGACATGCAGCTCGTCCTCTTCACGCGGGGCATAGACCATAATGAAACCTAACGGCACGTAGCGCGTGCACCAGCCACCACAAGCAAGCGGGTGGCGTTCACCCCAGCCTTTATCTAGTACCACGCATGTGTCCGCCGGGTGTAGTGTCAGGTGCAGGCTGCCATCGGATGGGTGCGCATGGCAGATCTCGCCATTACAGGTGTGATTAACTGGGTTGAGTGAGAACAAGCCCGTACCATGCTTCTCGAAGCATGACGTGCTGAGCTTCAGTTGGCTAGTTTGTGTGGCCGCGAGAGATCGGATAGCCTGCGAGAACCTGGCGAAGCTGGCCGAGCTGCCCTTCTGTGTGATCTGTCGGTGAGGAGCGATGCCCACCACCTTTGGACGAATGCCGGCACGTTTGGGGGGCACTATGGCGCGCTCGAAAGAGAAGTAGCCGGTCTTGGGGTGAAGAAAGGCGGGTATTGGAGCAGGTATGAGGGGGTTGCGCAGGGCGAACAGACGAAGGAATGTAACGTGGAGGTATCCGAGAAAGTTAGAAGGCGTGCCGCCGGGCCCGAGATCGAGGAAAGATAAATAGTCTTGATAGATAAAGTAGAATAATAGGGCTAACAAGAGGAGAACGGGACTCCTGAGGGGGACATGGAGGGTAGACATGGCATGAGAATAAGAACCTCAAACGTAAGTATGGTGAAAGAGCGGGTTCGGCTAAGAATGAGAGGGAGATAACATAGAGGAAAAGGAGAGTGAAGGAGAATGTATGAGGATGGAAGTAGTCCACTATAGCTAGTCCCGATGCACACAGGCCAATTCACTGCTGTAGCCATAGCCACTATTTTCCAACGCAGCGTCTAGCGCGGCTGACTTGTCGAACAGCTGGTCGCGAGCTCCTTTTGGCTCATGCGGTTTTCTGCCATTTCCTGAAAATAAAGGCTCAGCTGTCCAAGACACGCCATGCAACGCTTGACTACCCCGGAAACAACTGAGGGATGATGAGGAAAGGTGTTGGCCGGACTAAAGGAAACAGCCCGATAGGTTTGTACTATGTACAAGGTCAAAGGCCCGGGAACGGCAGACATCCTAGACTGCCTGCATAGCTTCCATGGCAGTCGAGGAACACTGGGGCAGTCGATTTTGACTGCCTTGAGGCATGCCGTGGACAGCATCGCCCTTCTCCATTACGGCACCGGGATCTGCTGCTGGCTAACCCCATTAGTGGCAGCAGTTGATCCCAACCGAAGCGCCACTGTGATCAACTGCGGTAGCCTAACCGCATTAGAGAACCTTCCCATTGGTCCTCATCTACCAGACGTTAGAACGGTGCAAAACAACAACATGCCAAGAATGGTGCAAAAGGACAACATGGGTGTGGACAGTGCAAAACAAGGACTTGAGGCGTCGCTCGAATCCCGATCGACTGGGGTGGAGCGAACTCGTGGCATTCTGGCTAATCGGAGCAAGAGTAGGGACCGGACAACTGAGACAAACGCACAGACATTGTTTCACCCGTACATCGAGTTGCAGTTGAGCCTGACTATTAGTGGAGCTGCGCTCCAACAACGACATGCCAAGAATGGTGCAAAAGGACAACATGCCAAGGTGGCACGGGCGGTGCAAAAGGACAACTTGCCAAGGCGTCAGCAACGTCTTTCTTTTTGCTTGGGAAAGGAACGCGAATTCCGTTTTGAAAACGTAACATTCTTGCCGTCCACGATACCCCCATACTCTTAATCGAAATAATTGTTCGGTAGCGAAAGTCTTCCCGTTGTATGGCCTCTACCGATTTTGGTTACGAGGCTAGCATGAAGCCACTACAAGGTCCGCTGGCCGCGCCTTTTCGGAGTCGCATACTCCGTACTTAATGTCCATCTTTCCCTCCACTTGTAGATTCGCTCATAGCCATTTCCTGGATAAAAGTACTGAAGATGGTATGTATATCGGATCTTTCTACGTCGCTTGTTAATTGTTTGGTAGGGTGATTTAACCTTGGGTCGGAGCGTTCACTTCATCAGTGCCATACTAGCACAAAGCGAGGATAACGACTATCTGGACGGTCTTCTTTCGAGGGACGAAAAAGCCCTGCGACTTTTGTCTAGTCGCGGAGATGAATTCTGGCAATATCTTTCACAGAAGGACATCTTCTCGGGTCTTGGTCCAGACGCTTTAAAGGCCCAGGCAGACTTTCTCCTCGAAAAGGTTCAGAAGCTCTTGACCAATGAAGCTCTGTCTCTACCTGTTCTCTCGACGGCCTCTTTCACACGGCAGCAAAACTGGGTTTTACTTTGTGAAGTGTACGAATTTCCTCTTTCGAGAGAACGCCTGCCCTTACCTGTACCATATAGTGTTATGACCAGGCTGCCTCAGAGGTTACCACAATTCTTCAAGGATATCTCGGAGGAAGATATAAAGAAGATGTACTCAAAGTTTACCTCTTTTTTAGTAAGAATTTTCCACTTCAGTCGTCAAACCGCTGCTAAGAGAAATTGAAGATAGGCCGAATATCCCAAGAAGAGCTTGCGATTATGCGAGCAGTCCATCAAATGCGCTGTTCAGGGGGTTTCTACGACAAGGGGAGGCACACGAGATGGGAGAGAGTCGCTGAAAACCTTTCTATCCGTCATTCGGAAGTTGAATACACTTACAAAAACGTAAGGTTCTCAATTGCGAGAGAAAGTATGTACATGCTAACTACCTTCAGTACGTTGAAAGTTATAAGTATGACTACCAAGAGAACGAAGTCGAAGTTCAAGGAACCGTGGGTGAAGAATCACAGGACAATTACGTTGAGCTACCGATGATGCTGCGTTTGACTCCACTAATTGTTCGGCAGGACACTCCCACATTCGAAATGATCGGTCTTGTTCTTGCTGCCGCCTTTAAAGATGTAGAGGACCTCAACTGCCTCCTTACGAGAGACTCCACAGCCTGGCGCCCTGCATTTCATCGGACTGACAGGTACTGGGAACGGCTTTCCCGAAACGCCGTACTTCAGAGCCACTCCTGGCGGTCAGTAAAAGACCAAACAATCTCCCTCCTGCGGGAAATCGACAAGTTGTCTATCTATAGGGTCCCATACCTCAACAAGTACAAGATGACCCCACTACGCGACTTCACTTATGAGCAAAATATGTTCCTTGTTGGAAAAGCGTTGAAGCTGGGCGCTCTAACACCCTTCACAGCGGTGAAACCATTGAGTGATATCGCTGAAATACTCTCGGGGTCATGGGTATTTGGTGGATATGTCCGTCCGGAGGACCTGACAATGTTACGTCTGCGAATCAAAAGGCTAATCTCCTACTTGGTAATAGTGTTCACTCTTCCCGGGCTACTACAGAAACTAATGCAATATGAAGGAGCCCTCGCTATTACCAGACGAACGAGATATGCTTGACACGATAAGAATACTACAGGCAGAGATAAGATACGACCCGTCAGAAGAGGAGTTCTGGGCGACTTTAAAAAATATGCAGGGCATAGACATCTCGAAGTTAAAGAAGTCAGAAAAGGAGTTCTGGGAAACTTTAAAGAACATAGACATCTCAAAGTTGAAAGAAAACTACGACAAGGTGAGGTTTTTCTCTGCCCCTTTGCGAGTGACAGACGAGCTGACTCCCTTAGGCAATGAGAATTTATAGGACCACCACGGGTGTTCAGGTGGGAGGTGATGAAGAGCGAGTCGAAGGAAGGCAAAAGTTGGGCAGCGCTGGGGATCAATTCTTGGTATGGGTGTCCATCATAGCATATTCATGATCGCTGATAAAGAATTATAGACTCCGATAGGCAACGGACTCAAGCGCACTTCTGGCGGGGACCTTCGGGATCTTTCAAATAAGAAATTAAAACAAGTATATTCTGGAGTAGAATCATGATTGTATAAGAAACGGAGTTCGGAAGAGGCTGCTTTAACAGCGCAGACAGCACGGTTTACTACGGCAATAACATCACTTCTGTCCGCTGTACTCTCTTTTTTTGACGTGATCTGTCTTTCTCGTTTGCGCCTGTACCCCTTCGCTTGCGGCTTCCCGCAATGGCACTCGCAGACTTAGCTGTTTTGTGATCTCTACCACCCTGCAACTTAATAACACTAGTGCAGGGTTGTTGTCCAATTGAAAGACTAAATACAACCGCCTTTAATTGAAGCACTATCCTATCGACCCTAAGTTGCCTTGTATTGATCTCCCTGCTTGACTCAGATTTCTCGCCAATAACAACTGCAGCCCAACGAATAAAGCCTCTCATTCTGAGATGGTTGCTGATACACATATCGGCCTTATAGGGCATTCTATTGGTGGTAGGAATTTTTAGGTCCTACGTATTGTCTCGTTGAAGGCCCTTCTTTTCTCCTCAGGAACCTACGTAGAAGAGCGTGAGGGACAGGTGATCGTGGTAGAGTAAACTGATAGAGAAATAAGGATAGACAAAGGTCACGTTGCTCAAGTACCCACTTTGGCTCAATGCACGGTTCTTGAGCATCTCTTCCCGCACCTATGGGATATTTCATTAGAGAAAACTAATGTAGCCTCAACAGATTAAAAGAAACTTCAAAGTCTGCAGCCAAGTGTTCACACAATTGGTGTCAATGAAGTCCCCCGATACAAACAGCGGCGAGGAAGAAAGGAGTTTTACTAATTCATCCAGCTCATAGTGGTTCAATTTAAACCAGTTGTCGGGAAGCTCTAGTGTATCGACATCAATACCATACGCGGAACAGATAATCACAAGACGTTGTTTCCCAGTAAACTGATCTGACTGTGACCCTCACTCGCCCCGGCGCCTAGGCAATGGATGACACAACGTACTGTTTAAGATCGCCGTGACCCCATCACCACCACGATATCGGCCCAAGATAGTATATCATACCGGAACCACCGAAGGAGTACGAACCGGATAGGTTTTTCGCGGAAGCATGGGTTGGACGGGGACAAGTGTTACTCTCGCGGAACGAAGGTCAGCTAATGTAACTATCTGATCATGGGATGATGGACCAACATGTGAATGTGTCCAACTACTCGAGGTACTCATCTGCAGTGTAATATCCATCCTTGGGGGGAAGCAGTGTCGACGCGAGGGTCTTGTAGACCCGTTCCTTGACCTTCCATGCTTTACGCGGGCGGTTATGCTACTTGCTCTTCCGCTTGCCCGGCTTGTTCAGGGCTATATGTGTCGCTTCATCGTTCGTGGATGGCGATACTCGACACGCAATGGCAGTTCAAGGGCCGGTAGAGTCTTAGTAACGCTATCCTTCGCGGGTTGCCCGAGCGGACTGACGCGTCGGAACCTGAGCGGAGGCCATCTACGTTAGCAAGACCATATATAACGAATGCAGGGAATGCCCACTAGGATGCCGGGGATCGGAAGGCCTGCCGTACACCGTAGGCGAACGATCAGACCGCGTTCGCGACCGCTGAACCCATATGGCCAAGTAACTACGGGGGATTGTCAACGTCCGGGACCACCTGCTCCTCGGCCGGTGGAGCGTTTTGATCCCTCAGTACGGCGTGGCCGGCCTTGACCATTGTTGATACTGTGTGTCGACAGAAGGAGGACAAATAAACAATAGGGCAAGTCAAATCGGGCTATCAGAACAGAATGCCCGTCGCGAAAAGGATTCCCGACGATGCCACGAACTTGACTCGAGTATCTTTCTGACGGCCAATCCGGGATCTCCGTACTTATGCACGTGAGACCGAGGGACTGATAACCTCGCAATGTGCACTGTGCTTGGTGGCCAGATCAACGTCTGTCTCGTTCCTGTACTCACGATAATGACCTGATCATGATGATGTTATGAAGGAAGAAACGGGTCTGCGAAGCGGAATGGGTGTTATAACCCCTGAGCTTGCCCGATCCGGAATAAACGAATGAGAAGTTTTCTGTCAGACCCTGACAGCGAACAGAGGAGTGGCTATCGATTCAATGAGACTATTTGGTCGTAAGTATGAGATACCTTTTTATGGATCGCAATACCAGTGATGATGTAATAAATTCACCCTCGTACTGCGAAGCCCAATGGGGCTCCATGAATGGGAAATGCAGCTGGAGCATTTTCAACTCCTTTAGGTGAGTTATTTTTGGGGGGAGGTCATTTTTGAGACTGAAGTCTCTTTTGGGAAGCGGGGGCCAATATTGGACGTCAGGAGCCCATTAATGAAGCCCGGATGGAGGCAATCGAATTCGCGAACTGGAACCTATAAGCCGTAAGCCGCAAACCGCAAACCGCAAACCGTCTCTCGATTTCTGCTACCTTGTCTGAAGCATATGAATTCTGCATATTAAGTGCTGGCTGGCGGGCATCATCAAATAAAGCATGTAGCGGGCTATGTTCTCTCAAAGAGTAAAGAAAGTGACGGACGAAAAGTTTCGTAAGCGAAAGAATAGCATTATAAAGAAGGGTAATAAATTAAGACTGCAATGTCAAGCAAATACATCTTACCGTCCTTACTCTTTCAAGGAGCCATTCCTAGGGGAGCCGATTTGGACCTTGTTTCGTAACATTGCGAAAGTCGGAAATTGCAGCTTAAAATGGCGTTAAAACCATCCAGATTCGGGTGCAACTTTCTTTGAAACTATCGGCTTATTCGTAGAGAATGGCGATTTGCAAGTAAGATGTATAAAAAGATGTGATTTAATTTATTCGCTGTGGATCTCCTCCATCCGAACAAAGATCGGATTTGTAAAGGCCCACCCTCAGCAAAGCAGTTATTAAACTTAACAAAGGTTAGATATTCTACCATGATCCTGCCCCATCCCGTTGCTCATAGATGTTCTATCTAATGAATGCAGAAAATGAGCTTGAAGAGCTTCACCCATGCTGTCCAATGCTTCGTTTTATTTTCCTTTCTGCCCGATGTCTCTTCATATGCATCAGAATGATCGACTGATGCACCGCACTTCTGGCCAACAACAGGACCTGACGCCTGATGCAATCTGCCATGGAACGCTTCGAAATAGGGAAGTGAGTTATCTGCTTCCT
>JAJDMY020000734.1:0-16146 GCA_022345705.2 Sabuloglossum arenarium | reverse complement strand
TGGGTGTCTCATCACGTTGATTGCATTAGCTGACGTATCTCAAGCTCCCTATGTTAATATTCCGCCACAACACCAGAGATCCCTGGGCCACCCTTGGACTGCTGCCTTATTCTTGCGTAGCGACAAGGTCTGCCAGGCATACGGGAAGTGTCGTCCGTGAGGTGAAACGGGAATGCCGTCATGAAGAGGCCCTCCACAGCTCTCGTTGGGTGTAGATCCCCTGATGGTGTCCAGAACGTACCGAGCTGAATTGAGGGCAGATCTTTCACCACTCAACCCTGTGCCACCAGTTGCGCTTTGTCAAACCACCTGGATGTCTGGCGGAGACTCCCTGCCTATCACATGGAAGTGGAAAGCGTAAAAAATCGGAAGGCACAGCCTCCTCGTCGACCACCCGTACACCTTGTAACCAGTTCGTGATCCCCCTGAGACTGCATAACCCCCTCAGTATCAGAATGTTCTGAGCCGTAGATCAGCGTTCAGGCAGCAGTCGCTGTCTTGCACAGGATTTGCAGCGTCCACCTCCGGAGACGCCCCAACTCCCTTGTACCAAGTCAGCCGGCTTAAGGGCGCTGATAGTCGAAAGAGATCAGAACTCCGTACGCCGATACTACGGGATATGCCCCATTGCAGCTATAGTCAGTATCCTTGCTTGGAGTCAGGGCATTCCGCCGCACAACTCTAGCACACGTCATCCATTGCGTCTTGCCAGGCTGCCTTGACACCACGATACTTCCCAAATCAGGGATTAGATTAGGCAAGGCTCATCCTTCACCGCGAGGCTGGGCGGCAAAGCATGCTGAAAGTCATCGGGAAGAGGGCAACGCAGGGAGAACCGGACAACGCCGTTCCTTTACCCTTGGTTAGTTTCTGGTAACGCGTCGAGGGCTGCACGGATAAGAATCCCCCCTGCCGAACTCCAGGTTGCGTTGTTCCTTGCGCCTTGCTGAACTGCCTTGACGCTGCCATGACACTTCCGGTGTCAGCGGCAACTCATCCGTTCCCGTGTCACTTGTTGGCAAGGCATGCTAGCTCGTCGTAAGGAAAGGAGGAGGCGCAGGAAAATCGGATAACGCCATTCATCATCCTTGATCAGTTATCTATTTTTGCCGGCAGCTTTGTCTTAATATGCAAGAGCCTGCAGATCTGAATCAGGAAGCACTTGTCTCAGGTCCTTCCTCCCCTAAACAAAGCCGCCTCGAGGTACTGGTCTTGGGGCCTCCCACTCATTCCCGTATGGTTTTTCATGGGTCCTGCCGGTAGATGTACCCAGATATCAAGTTGCAGGATACATAGATCTCCGCTGAATCACCAAAGACGCCCATATACGTCCCAAGCCATCATTCTCTCCCGCGCCCAGCCTGCACGGGGAAGGTGGTAAAAGGGTACTCCTCTACACAACTCCACTGTAAGCCATCCATTGCACCTTGCCGGATTGCCTTGGCATCACTATGATACTTCCCGCGTCAGGGGTCAGAGAATTCAGCAGCTGACGTATTGTCCTCGTACAACAGAGAGCACCTAGGCAAGACTCATCTGTCCCCATAATGTCATCCCCTCATCGTTGACCAGTTATCTATTTTTGCAAGCAGCTTTGTCCTCATGTGCAAGACTCCGTAAATCTGGATTAGGCAGCACTCGTGTTGCTTAGGGCTTCGTCCCCTGAATGAAGCCAGCATCGGAATATTGGTCTTGGAAGTTCAACTTGTATCTTCTTACATCCCCTCCCACTCATTTGCCGCTCCGCCTGGCGACGGGATGTTGCAGATGTCTTCTGTGCATGCTCCTGTCGGGAGGGACACCCGGATACCAAGCTGCGGTATACGGATCTCTGTTGAATCACCCAAGACGTCGATCCACGCACCAAACCTCTCTCCCTTCCTCGCTAAGTCCCACCCCACTGCTCCCTTGCAAGGAACACACCCTCTTTCTCTTTAATTACAGTCTGTGAACACTCCGTTAGCGAGTTATAATGATTCTCTACGTTAGAGACTTACGTTATCACTCCTGAGCCGTGTGCCAGTCCTCTGGTTTAACATGATCGTAGGCAACCATTCTCCGGATCTCCTAGGCACGTGTTCTGCGGCGATTCCGTGTGCGTTGTCTTCGTTTCGCCCTTTCCGAGAAATCAAGTATACTCTCCCTGGGATCGATCCTCGTCCCAGCTCCCATACCCCCGGCTTCCATCTTGGCAGTTGTTTGTTCCTTTTTTAGATGTCTTTCCTTCTTCGGCAATCGTGGGCGTAGACTCTCCTTAAAGAAATGAACCACTGAATATCGATAGCCCTCCCAAGGTGCTACAAAGTGTTTAAGAAGGCTCCCGCGGATGGCCACTACGGAACCAGCCGGCATGGGTACTTGAATACCCAGTTGCGACAGGCAAAAATCGCCGCCCGTGAATTTGCCAAATACCCCAATCCAGGCCCAACCTCCTTCCCAGTCGCCAGAGTCAATATGTTCCTCCGTCAGGGAGTTAATGAGGATGGCGCGGAGGGGAAACAGCTCCTCGCTAGCAGACTTGGTCGAGTAAACCGTTGCGCCCGGACTCAGAAAGTCGAATGCCGCACGATACGCGTCTCGGGTGCGTTTGTCAACAATCTGGAATAGCAGATCAACTGCCTTCGTCAGCGGGCCTAGGGACTTCATCGTCTCCATACGGTATCGCATTGCGTATGCGCCGTCCTGTGGGTTTGATCTCGTCCCACCCTTAATAGTGTCCCTGGACAAAATAGGGCCATTCCTCTTCCCAAGTTCAGGCCATGTACCCCAATGGAGTACTCCGCAACGACCGTTGGGTGGTTGCAGGTGGGGGTTCTTCTCGAGCCACCATCCGTGATGTATGTGACGGCAATCCTCGACGGCCGGAGGAGGCTGTGACCGGGCGTATTCTTGTAGATTATATATGGTATCCGCCATGTATCGTTCGGCTTCCTCATGGCCATAGGCCACCTCCAGACCATTTGGGAAGACTGCGAGGATATTTCGGCCATGTTTGTCCTGCGCTATGAAGATAGTGTCTGGTGGTATTGATTCGTAAAGTCTGCTCACGGCCCAAAGATGATCATGGAATGCCCTCTCACGCGCAATCCATTCGTTGTAGGTAAGCTTTTTCGGTATATCCTTCCTTTTCGGCCGATTGAGGCGTTTTAGAGGTTTCACGTCATTCCCGAGAGAGCCTACGGGATTCGAGCCGTCCATTGCGTGGGCATCATCCTCGTGAGCCTGTGGTAGTTAGCACTGATCATGAAATATGGTTCGAGATCACCAACTGTATCCTCCTCCGCCGTGTCCAACTCATAACCCTCCGAGTATTCCTGAACATCAAAAAATATATCTTTTTGTTCCTTCTCGATGTATCGCTCGTCATATGTATCAGAGTAGATAGTGTAGCGTGCCTTGTCGAAGTCATCGATGCGTAAGCCATGTGCTCGTGCGTTCGCAATGCCCTGTAGTATGTAGACCTCACAAGGGCTCTGATGAAAAGTAGCCGGTTCATCAAGGTCGAGCCACGGGAAGCGATCGATGCGGAGAGGCAGCTCTAGGACAGACAGTCGCTTGCTAAGAGTGTCCCTCGCGGGTTGCCCAAGCAGGTTGATGCTTTGCCACCTAGGTTCACATTATCAAGGCTGCATGCGTTGATGGGATGTACTTACCACGAGGCCGGGGATCGAAATGCCTCTCGCAGGCCATATGCGAATGAACCAACCGCGCCCGCAATTGTGGAACCCATATGCCCAAGCAATTGTGGCGGATCATCGAGGCCTTGGACGACCTGCTCCTCAGCTCGCGGAGCGTTTGGATCTCGCGCTGCTGCGCGGCCGGCCCTAACCATCGCGAAGGAAGACTGAACGATGCCACAAACTCAACTCGGGTATCTTTCCATCAAACCAATCCAGGATCTCCGCGCCTACGCCCGTGAGACCAAAGGACTGATGGCCGCGCAATGTGCCCGTGCCTGGCTGACAGATCAACGTCTGTATTGTTTGTTGCTCGCTGAATTCCGAACGTTATGTAGGGGTCGAGAAGGAAGGATGGGTTCGCATAGAGGAATTGGTGCCTTCACCCCTGAGGTGATCCACATGCCAAGCCCCTGTGCGCTTCGGATCACTATATCCTCTTCGAAACCAGAGTCCTATGTACAACTCCCCGTCTGTTCAAAAATAACTCCGGCTTCATCAACCGTATGCCTTTACCGATCTCATGATTTCACACAAGTGATGGATCAAATCCGGAGGCGTGAGGTCGAGAATGCTTGCAATGACTTCATTGCTTCAATCGATCGAACGGCTGTCTGTGATCTAGCTTCATCCTTCCATGACCAAAAGCCATGCCGAATGTTCAAGGAACCACAGCGGGGTAGTTACAACATCTGTTTTCCTGTCATCTTTGTGTCCAGCCAGGAGAGCAACGAAGGGGAGAGATGGATGGTACGTTTCCCGTTATTGCCACGTCTACCGTTCTGGGAGGAAAAGCTCCGGAGTGAAATTGCAACAATGAAGTAAGTTACCGAATACCCATGAATTAGCTCATTGAACTGATTTAACGTCACTATTGAGGGTTTTAGGTATATCTCGGAACAAACAACCATTACTGTACCACGGCTATTTGGTTATGGATTCAAAGGCGATAACCCAACGGGCTGCCCTTTCATGATTATGGAGTACATCGATGGTGTATCACTATTCACTGTTGATTTTGACAGCCTCGACGACAAGCAAAGGACCCATCTACACGGCCAACTGGCGGATATTTTCATTCAGCTCCACCTCCAACAGTTCGACCGTATAGGATCTCTCACGCTCGACCGGGATGACTCGTCTTGGACATTTGGCGAAAGCCGACCCCTAACTATCGACATCAATGATCAAGAGATTGATGGATTAGACGTCGCTCGTATTATCAGACCTGATCAGACGTACAGCTCGACGATAGACTATACATACACCCTCATGCAGCTCGTCTTCAACCAGTTTCTCCGAGGGCGACATAGCGTATACAACGAAAAAGATGCACGATGGGAGTTGTATGGTCTTCACAAATTTCGTGCCCTTTTGATGGAATATGTCCTTCCTGAGTACAATCATGGACCATTCGTCTTGATGCATGGTGATTTCCGCAGTTCGAATATCATCGTGGATGAAAATCTCAACATCGTCGGCGTCATCGACTGGGAATGGAGCCGAACGGTTCCAGCACAATTGTTCGTGCCTCCCGAATGGCTTACTGGATATGAGGTCAATGGGCTACTTTCTGTCTATAACAGACTTCTCTACATGCGGGAGCTTTTCAACTTTAGGAACATAGTGAGGGACCGGGAGAAGAACCTAATGTACCATTGGTCACAGAACAAGCAGGAAGATGTGCTGCCTGCAGTCCCATTATCGGAGCTCTGGCGCACAATTAACCAAAATGCATCCTTCTTCATCGCTCATGCACTCCTACGGTTCCACGTCCTCGGAGACATCTACTGGGATTGTCTCGACCGCCGTTATCATGGCACTGATCCTGAAGGTAGAATTAACGACTTCTACAGCGCACACGCGACGGAATGTCAACTTGAGATTGTGACGAAGAAACTAGATGACCTGGCAATATACGAGAAGGAGCTAGAGGACCTCGGTATCGAGAAGGATCAATCGAAAGAGCCGCCTGAAACTCACCAGACACAGACTGATTCTCTCAGAACCATAGCGACAGACGGAAATGAAGCGAAGGGGGTGGTTTTTCATTCAAGGGCATTATTCACGTGTCTCTCTTTATTATCTGGGAGGTAAGTATCTCGTGGCCGAGTGGAAGCAAATATTCGTTTAAACTCACAATGCACTAGAAAGCCCGAATGTGCGTTTACTCTACGCTCTGCAGCGGTTAGCATCGTGATGCTATCAGCGGTATCCTATGCGATTGTTCGGCGATGGCTCAGATGAGCTGTTGTACCCTCTCACTGACAGTTCTGAATGCAGTAACTATCCCCTACATTTCTGTAAAGCTTACTAGTTTCTATAGACGAAGAGGAAATTCATAGACTCAGACATGTCACATGTTCGATTGCGTTTTCCGATTCTTTTTGTCTCCATCGAGTCTTAAATTCTCATTGCGTGACAGCTCAAGAAAGGCTTCTCAGCTGTTCAATCTCAGCCTTTACCTGGCCCATCTGTTTCTCGATGTTTTCCACTCTGACTTCGGCACTCCTCATTTCATCCTCCATCAACGGTGTGCCTCCAGCTTGACGGTCTCTGCGCGCACAACTCCCACTCGAACTGAGTTGTCGTCGCTGTTTTTCACTCGTATCGGTCCTGATTAGTTCAACGAACTCCAGTTCCATGTCATATTGGTGTTGCAATTCGGCCAATTTCTCCTCTTTCTCCTGGAGCTGTCTTAGACGTTCGCCGGTGATGGTTCGTTCTGGTGCCTTGCCACTCGACATGTTTTTCAATGGCAACTAACATTTTTCTTGTTAGTAGTGACTAGATCATAGGAGGCCGGATTTGCCGTACTGAGGTTAAATCGGCCTTGGTAGTACAGCTTCAACTAGATTCGCAGGGCGGACTTTGATCTGATTTCTTTTCGCCTCTAAGACCTCCATGTTGATAATGAGACAGCGCACTAATTAATATTGGTCTGGTACCTGGCACTACCAGGAAGAGAGCAGGCAGCCGTGAGGTCAAGCCGCTCAACATTGGACAGATGTATTCCTACAAATGACCTCCGACCACGACTCGTGTGCTCTCGTGCAATGTGAACGCTTTGCTTTTCGCGGTTTCATATGCGCCCGATCTGCATAAGGACAGGGGTTGACACGCCATGAAGGGTTGAGCTACCTCAAGGTTGAGAAGGTGATAACATCAGGGTCAATCTGCACAGCTGATTGGTGACCGCATGACATTACGCGGGGCTTCCGCGGAGGATGGTGGGGGCCAAGACCCCATTGGCTAGGTCATCCCACAATGAAACCAGTGAGCGTGAGTCTTCGTAAGGCTTGTACACGTCACATCCTCGGGGAGCAGGGTCTGGTTGATCTGCCTGGGAAAGGGCCTTGCTTCATGTGCATCGGATAAGCGCTCGGGGGCCTTGCTAATCCTTGGGTTGGTTTGAACGAGCTAATTTGGCGAACCCTGCTAGACTCCGAAGCAACGCATAAGGACTTGGTGTCCCCAACTCTCCAGCTTGACAACTGCTTCATCAGTCATGGCCGACCAAGCTCATCCACAATGGTCTTGTTCGTACTGTGGTCAACGTTTTGCCACTCAGAAGGAGATTCGCAATCACATTGAAACCGAGAGAGTCTGCTCTCTTTAGTCTTCTATGGAGAAAATAAATACTGACATTCTGCAGTTGCGCGTAGGCGATCTGATAGAGCAGCTTCGGATCGCTTTCCTACATTCCACTTCTCCGTACTCGACCCATACCACGGAGGATTCCCACGACGAAACTGCGGGTGACTCGGATGGAAATGCGTCTGATGATCAGTCCAGCAAGCACAAATCTATAGATCAATCTAGCAAGGGCGATTGCCTGAGATGCCCGTTTCCTTCATGCAATGGAGAGGAGACATACGAAGAAACCAAACATGTTTCGACACTACCAAACACGTAAAGTATTCCCTTTCATATCAAGGGTTGATGCAAAACTGACCAGATTTCAGATATTCAATGCGGTGAGAAATGTGCTTTCTGTGAAAAGCCTTTCAATCGTCTTCGCAAACTGGTCAAACACCTCGAAGATTGCAAGGTTAAGAAGAATCAAGATAAGCAAGGCATTTGTCCTAGCCCGACGCAATACCTGGCCCTGCGGCGGAAGGATCAACTGTGCAAGTTAGCGTTGAAGCAGATGGAACAGCAGATGAATCAAAAGACGGGAAGTAAAAAGGTCCGGAAACGCAGAAAGGACTCTACCCCCAAGGAAACTGCTTCGTGTGTTGGCGACGATGACGATAGTTCTGTGGAGGAACATCCAACAATCCCTACTGAGCGAATGTCACCAACCCAAACTCATCTCTCAGATCGAAAACGTCGACGTACTGAGGGAACGACGTCCTCCGAAGATGGTCAACATACTTCTTCGAACTCTGACGCTTACCGTAGAAGCTCTTCCGAGCTTGAAATGTTACTCGCTGCAGCCGAATCAAGTGCTCGAAGTCCAGTTGATGAGAATGGAAATCTTGGTGGACCCTCGGGTGCGTTCAGATTCAGCTACACTTTATGATGAGACTGGCTAACGCACATCTCACAAATAAGTATACCCAGCCATAGCAAATACTAGAGGGAGCCTTTGCTTTCATTACCCAGCGTACAGACCTCCGGGTCCCGGTCAAGTCGCGAGCCAATACGCAATACCAGCGCGTGCCGGGGCACCAGTGCCTTATCACACGATGAACGAATCCCCAAGTTATGGTCAACTTTCAAGTCAGCGCACAGCTACCGTATACGGAAACTCGTCGGTTTTACCATATAATACAGTCAACAATAATTACACAAACTTAAATTTGGAAGAAGTCAATACTCCATTTGTGTCTACTCCAGGTCATCCATTGACCGAAACTGCTGAATTTCCACAAGGCATATTTGCCGCCTGTTAGCGAAGTTGGACGATCTTCATTTGAAGTGTATTTCCCCCCCTCGCTATCCAACATGTCACAGATATCGCAGTCAAACAATAACTGCCTTCTTGTTATCTATCACTCAACCTCTACATCACTTCGGAAACTCGAAGTTTGTTCCGATCTTTTGACAGGTCATTGATGCAACGCGTTTCTTAAGGCTGGGCGAGTTTGAGAGCTTCATCTTAGCCCATTTGTTGAGTTCTTCCTCCACCGCAAAGCAAAAGGTGATCACAAAACCTTGCACAATTGTAAAGCCAAGCCGATCATCTAATATGACCCTATTGCATGTTAAATGAGCAAACAGGAAAGTAGTATGAACACAATCTTACAAGGCTCCGTCCTTCATTTCCACTTCAGTACGTTGAATCGTGTCTTTGTGAAGATATTCATGAGGGATCTCTAGTAAACCACTCGTGTCGATCTTTTCTAGTGGTTGGACGTGCGAGCCCTTGTAGAATACAGCTCGCGCCCCAGTACTCCACAGCTGTACCATGAGGGCCCGAACTTGGGTTCCGGCATAGTTCGCGAGGGAGAATGTGCGACCTGGATGGCGGTCAAATTTCTGACAAAGACCGAGGCCCGACCATATGAAAAAGGATTCCAGGACTTCGCGAACACGCTGAGATATGATCAGCTCAAATCACTAATGTGTGAGTGTACTGACTAACCTTGTCATCGAGCGTATTACGCTTGATAAAGTCCAGTCCATTTTCAGTCAAGAACGGATAGCCTTCCCTTGCGAATTCATCAACTTGCTTTCCGATGGTAGGGTCTAAATGACAACAGAACCCATCCTTCTCTACCGCCTCTTTCACCATTTCAGCTGTTGGAGAGCTTGAAGATGCCATGACTTGAAAGAGACTTGCTGTGGCTGCACTTAGATACCGCTCTGACGCGGGGTTGAGTAATTGTGACAGTGTGGCGCAGAATCTGCAGCCCCGCTTATCTTCGTCGATTTGGGAATAGTTCCTGTAAGAATTCCGGCCGGCGGAAGAAGTCGTTTAAATGTGGGAAAAAGGTAGCTTTACCTTTTATATCGAGCCTTACACGTGGTTCCAGTCCATGTGGGGATTGTGGAATTTTAGTCTTACGTCATACTGCTTCTTGTTGCCTAATTTTGGTAGTAAGCTATAGGCTTGTTTTTGCCAGCCTTGTCACAAACAACAGCTTTTACGGCGCCAGCTTCTCTTTAGAGGGAGTCACTGCTCACCTTTGGGGAGCCCAATCCGACTCCAAGGAGGCCGAAACCGGATCCTTTAGCCGAAGCGGCTACTTGGTTCGAGCCTTGGGGGCTCATCCTTGGGTAGCTCATTGCCTCTACTGTTTCTCGAGAGAATAACGTACGCCGAGATCTTGCGGAGTTTGACAAGATAGCCCACAGCGAATAAGCAATTCTTGTCTAAGGCCCAGGGTTGACTCGGCTCAACTCGAAGAATGCTCAACCCCACGAGCGGTTCATCCGTGAGAGGGCCCAACCATGAGGTCACTCAACCATGAGATTACTCGACCACCGGCTTATGGCGAGATAGCCGTCATCCTGTGATGAGCGTGCCCTACACTAGGGTTCCCGTTGGTGAAGCTTCCGATGGGCTTTCCAGACATTCAATTGCTTTTGCGCCGTCCACATTGAGCTCTTCCACTACGATTACATCTAAATCAGTGAGCGAGAAGTATAAGATGTCAGTCATGCAACTTCAACCTAGTACGCAATTCGCACCCATCAAACAGCATCTCCATTCACACTGTCATAAATTCGCCAATAGAGCCCTTCCTCATCGCTTGAAGCAATGACGTCGATTTCAAGCTCGATCACTCCAGAGAATGTTCAACGGTTTCTGGATATCCTGGATCGAGTAGCCCCGGCAGCAGCCGTCTCGCCACCAGCACCAGAAGCAAGCAAACCTGAAAAAACTGTTGCGGATACCGGA
This sequence comes from Sabuloglossum arenarium, assembly GCA_022345705.2. Classification (NCBI taxonomy): domain Eukaryota; kingdom Fungi; phylum Ascomycota; class Geoglossomycetes; order Geoglossales; family Geoglossaceae; genus Sabuloglossum; species Sabuloglossum arenarium. Next base: position 5,619 of record JAJDMY020000734.1, on the reverse strand, counting down.
GACAAGAAACAAGCTGAGACAAATGGTTCAGCGGCAAAATACAAGGCAGTTGACTCCCGGACTAGTATACAGCATATTGAGCTGATATTTTTGTTATATACAGCTGGGATAACGCCGCCTACAAGTACAAAATAGTGGACTCTTCTGAGAGCACATCAAAGGAGAAGGATCCAGTAGACTGTGCCTTTGTCGTCCGCCGGCGATTCGGTATGTACTCACCTTTTCCATTAGCAGACGCAGATACTAATGCTCCTCAAGACAAGTCAAATACGGCCTGTGAGTACTTTGTGGATATTAAGTCGGAGGGACTACGGGACATTCTTCGCGAAAATTTGAAAGAAGTCAAAGGCGTCTCCCTGAGAGAAGATAAACCAACAGTAAGAAAGCTGAAACATATTTGATGTATCATTCTTCTGACGTCGGCTTTAGGTCAGCCCAAAACTCCTTTTCCACTATCTCGCCCAATTCGAAAAGAATCTGGCTTTTCGGAAAGGTTCTGCTCACCCAGGCCCTGTGGAGCCCGACAACGCCTCATCTGATACATGGCAGCTGGAAGTACTAGTGGAATTCCTTAAGCATCATTACGCCTCTACCATTGAAAGCCGACAGGCACTCTTGGAACATGGCGAGATCAGATTTGACCTGCTTTGGACCTTGTTCCCGCCCAATACAATTGTCTATACTGAAAGCTACGAGTTCAACCTACCCAGATGCCTTAAGCTCAACTGGAGCGAAGAGGAGAAGGTTCGGGGTGGCAGAGTGTTCGTGCTTGATTGTTGTTATCTTGGGTATGATGGGGAGAGCCTTGGTGATGCTTCCATTTCGCTTGTGATCGAAGAGTTCCGAGGTGAAGAGGAAATCAGATCTCTGGACGTCTTTCCTCTGATTTATCACGAGAAGGCAGAAGAGGTGAGGAACAACCTCATCCAAATGGGACGAACGTTTATCTCCTTAAAAGGGATACACCATCGAGAATACGAAGGTTTCGCGTTCGTAAGGAAGGACCGGAAAGTGAATATGGTGTACATGAAAGGCAGGGTCATGATTGACGCAGGCTCATTCAAGCGGAGATGCCCAAACTACGAAACTCCAAGGATCAAAGCTGACTCATTTGGGATGTACGCCATCGTGGACCCCCCCGTGAAAGAATCGAACCATATTACTAAAAGGATTACGCCTGATGAAGTGAAGGAGGAAAACTTGCTAACCTGCAGCCCAACAGTGTTTGGATTTAGCTTTAGAAGTAAGGGGTGGGGTACGTATTTTCATATAGGCTCATCTACACAAACATGTTCTAGTCAGGAACAAATGCTAATCTGATGTATATCCAGCTGAGTTTGCAGTTACTTCTCTTGAAGAAATCCGTTGGGATGCCAATCCCTTCCAATCTCTTGTTCTTCCAAAGGGAAGAAAGGAGATTATACAAGCGCTTATCGAGAGCCATATATCTGAACGAGCAGATCAGTCATTTGATGATATTGTGAAGGGCAAGGGACAAGGCCTTATTTTTCTTTTCCAGTATGACTCGCACTGTTACAGTAATGAATCTTAAGCTTACACGGTTCTAGCGGTCCACCAGGAGTAGGAAAGACGTTAACGGCAGAGGGAGTTTCGGATTTTCTCCAACGTCCACTTTATACAGTATGTATCCTTTCTAATTCCGGTTATTAGTCTATTCAAGTTCTAACGTATTTTTAGGTGAGCGCTGGTGACCTAAGCACGAGTAGTGATGAACTGGAGACTGAGCTTTCTCGAATCTTTGACCTTGCCGATCACTGGAATGCCATATTGCTTCTCGATGAGGCTGATGTCTTCCTTGAAAAACGATCTCTTCAGAGTCTGGAACGCAATGGTATGGTGTCCGTTTTTCTCCGTCTCCTGGAGTACTTCCAAGGCATCCTCGTTCTTACGACCAACCGGGTTGAGACATTCGACAGCGCAGTTCAGAGTAGGATAAATCTGCCGCTTAAGTTTAAAGACTTGGATGAACCAGCAAGGAAAGCAATTTGGACTACATTCATAAAGAAGTCTTGCAAAGTGAGCAGAGGGAGAGAGGTGATGGATGTGATCAGTCTGGATCAGCTAAACGGTTTGGCGAGGAAGGAACTCAACGGACGGGAGGTAAGGTGCCTTGTATAGAAAAGCTGCAATTCATACATGTACTGATTGGTTCTTCGGATTCAGATCAAAAATACGGTCCATACGGCGCATTCTTTAGCCGTCAATAAGAAAGTATCCCTTTCTTATAAGCATTTAGAAGATGCTCTCTCCGTGACAGAAGACTTCAGACGTGATCTTGCCGATTTAGGTCAGGCTGCCAGAATATACATGTGATGGCTGCCATTTGATAGCAATTCATGTCCTGTTAACGAATTTTATAATTTCGTTTGTCATCTTTTGTATCTATTGTTGCTTTTGTATCTAGTGCTCCAGCCAAATTATTACAACTACCAGTCACTTCCAGCCCTTTTCTTTCCAGCTTGAAGCCCCTACTGTATGAATGTAAACGAATCATTGAGACACCCGATGTGGCGATCTCCATCACTGCCTTTACCCGTCACCACTTCCAGCTAGTCCCTTTCAGGTACGTAAAGCGCAAAGACACGTATCAGGCTTTCTCTGATTATCTTAGTCCAGACTATAAGCATCTCACCATTCAGTCTGGCGATAAAACCATCGTCTACGCGTAGAGCATCTTGTGAACAAGGCAACAGGAGCCGATCTGCCCCATAATAAGCGCTTGGGCTAAATAGCTGCCTAATCAAGTCAGAGTGTAACCCTTCTTTACTTTATTACTTTCGTCCACCATGCTTACTAGGTCATTATAACCATCAATAAACTAAGTGTTACGTCGATATTGATGCTTCGGTAGTCCTCCGTCCAAGAAAAGCGACCAAGGGGTTCTGGGGAGTATGCAAGGTCCACGTCAGCGCATGCTTCGGAGTGGCTCAACATGAGATGCTCAAGCCTTGAGATGGCTTAACCTTTCAGTGCCACTCAAGTGTGAGATCATTCAAGCCTTGAGATGGAACGAGAATCGCTCAGCCATGAGACCTTCTCGAGTCTTAGGATGCCTCAGCCTTTGAGAATTGCACACCCGTGAGATTACCCAAGCCTTGAGACGACTCAGCATTTGAAAAATATTCAACCTTCCTAGACGTGAGGTCTCTTAAACTTGTTATTGCTCAATCCTTGAGCCAGAGCAAGACCTGTCTTGTCCAAGATGAGCTGCGGGTTAGAGGACGGTTAGACAAGGGTAAATTGAAAATTTGATTTTGTACACATAACTTGCCTGTAGAGTGGGAGGCTCATGTCTCTTCCGTTAAAGCATTTCATTTGTAAAGTCCAACTCCTCTTCGGTTAGATAGTTGCCTAATTGAGTTCATAACATTCTGCTTTGCCCTATGCTAGATCATCAGGCCAAACTACGTTACATCGCTCTTGGTGCCCCGGTGGTTCTCCGACTAAGAAGAGCGACCAAAAATTCCAGAGGATGCACGTCACCGTATCGCATGCCTTCAGGGTGACTCAACCGCCCACCTTGAGACGGCGCAGCCTTACAAGCCACTCAACCATGAGCCACTCAACCATGAGATCGTTCAAGCCCTTCAGATTGTCAGCATTCAGAGCAACTCAACCATGAGACCGTTCAAGCCCTTCCCATGGTCAAATTCCAGAGCCGCTCAACCGTGAGACCGCTTAAACCTTGAACTGGACTGACAGTTGCTCAGCTGGGAGACCTTTCGACCCTTACAATGCCTCAACCTTTTGAGAATTACCCTTGAAACGACTCAGCATTTGAAATGTTCAACAATCCTAGACGCAAGGTCTCTCAAACTTGTTATTGCTCAACCGTTGAGCCAGAGAGGCTCTGTATTATTCGAAATGAGCCGTGGGCGGAGGACGTTAATGGAATCAGAGCGAACAGAAGTATAAAATACACCTCACTGCCGGAGGAGAATCCCCACTGAAGACAAGAATATAGTTTACATCTACCCTCTATTTGAACGCAACTCACTCCCATCGAAAAGCGTCTCGATCCCATTTTCCTTCCTCCACTGCCTGAAGTTATGGCATCATCTGAAGCAAACCCAATGGATGCCCCCACTTCATCGACACCGCGTGCTAGGCACCCCCTTGGCCTTGAAGACGATCCTGCTGTGTACAGCGCGTCAGACTCTCTTCAAATTGGCCCTAAGGGAGAGTCTCCCTTCCCATATCTTCCCGACTTCTCGTTTGGACGTACGACCCCAAAGGCAGCATCATCTTCACTAGGACCTCACAGCTCTTGGGAAGATCAGCATTTCTTGGTCGGGAAGTATGCTGTGTATCGTCAACCAAACTGCTCTCAGGGTGTCCAGTTTCCTGAAGGAGAATACCCAGTGTCAAGGGACTTTAGAAACAGTGTACCACAGATACCACCGCCCTCAAGCAGCCCTGATCTCCCTCCATCTTTACAGGTACTCACTCTCGAAGGGAGTACTGGAAATGAGAAGGAGTTCAAGATGGTCGATGAAATGTATATATGCTTCCCCGATCTAGTGGAGTATGTGCTGATATTATCTCTTTCTAGTTGGGATCAGAGTGCCAACAAGTACAAGATTGTGGAGTCCCCCGGGAGTCCATATCCATTTGTCGTCAACCGACGATTTGGTATGCAATCTATTCTATGCTTAGTTTATAGACAATAATAACGTCTCACAGGCAAGCCTAATACGGAGCCCAAGAGCTCTATTGATATCAAGTCAGAAGGATTGCGAGCCATCGTACTTCAGGCTTTGGAGGATGGCAATAGTGCTTACAGTACATCTGGGGAAGAGGGCATAACGGTAAGAAGTCCGCGTATAAAATTTTGCTGAATTGTCCTTATGATCTCCACTTTAGGTCGATTTGGATGTTCTACTCGAATGCTTTCCTCAACTTGAAGATCGTCTAGCCATCTATACCGGCTTTACTTCAGCACCCCCCCGCAAGCGCACAGATGCACCTGGTGAATATCTGAAGAAACTAGTGGGATTCCTCAAGCCGTTACGAGAGATCGACACACCGCCAACAACTCGCACTGTGGAAGTTGATATTTTATCAGTGATGATTCCAGCGGAAGATGCGCCTTAAAGCCACTTTGCATTCGAAGACACTATGGGGAAACTCTCAGAGTCTTAGCATTTTGGCAAATGAAAATAGGATTTTCTCGCTGCCGATCGTATATTCCTCCCTGCGATGACGGTTTCCTCTGAATGACATTCAAGAATATTGTTTCTTTCACTGAAGTCAAATGAAATTATCCGGTCTTAGTTCATAATTTATCTATTTTTGGCATCAATGAAGTCTTACTGGATCATATGTCAAGCATGGTACTCCGTCAGTCGTGTCAACCTAGTCGCTACTCCGACCTCTCCCTCCCCTCCTCATCCTCACCCTCCGAGCTGTCGCCCTCGTCTGCCTCCTACCTTGCCCTCTTCTTCCATATCCTGCCCTTGCGTCCTGAACATCTCGAGCGAGTAACCGCAGCATAGAGCTTTACAGCGAGCAGATTACCCTAAACATGGACGACCACCCCCGCAGCAATGCCCTGGACTGTTTTATGCTTACTACAAGGTACGTCAATTTCCTTTGCCT
>JAJDMY020000733.1:0-16150 GCA_022345705.2 Sabuloglossum arenarium | reverse complement strand
TTATCTCGCAACCCAAGTCCTTAGACGCAGGATCCTTTAAGCCCCAGGTTGGACCTAGGCTTAACGAATCGTTACAACAACTTAGTATGAATCAAGAAAGGAGATGAATGGAAAATAGCCTTACGGTCGCGATTCGGTCATTTCGAATGGTTAGTAATGCCCTTCGGCCTGACAAATGTACTGGCGGCCTTCCAAGACCTGATGAACAATACCCTGAAATAGTGATTTTACCGTTATATGAGTACATTCCTAGATGACATTATCATCTACTCCCGAATCATGAAAGAGCATTGAGAACACGTTAAGGAAGTACTAGAACGCCTGGCTAAGGGAGGCCTATACCTTAAACCGAAAAAGTGTCAATTCCACAAGACTGAGGTCGAATTCCTAGAGGTGATACTGTGCCGCAACAGAATATGAATAGACCCCAAGAAGGTGAAGTCGATAACGAATTGGCCGATACCCAGGAAGATTAGGGAAGTACAGGCATTCCTCAGTCTAACGAACTTCGATAGGAGTTTCATATGGAACTACTCAGGTCAAACATTTAGATTGACAGTGTTACTCAAAAAGAATATTGCTTTCGAATAGACGAAAGTGGCTGAAGAGTCATTCTTAGCAATAGAGAAAGTATTTCTAGGGGCTGACATCTTAGGCCAGTTCAATCCTAACCTTCCGGCCATTATGGTGACCGATCACATTCTACAGCAGGAAACTCATCGAGGCTGAGCAACACTACGAAATCTACAATAAGGAGATGCCAGCAATAGTTGAATGCCTGAAGCAATGGAGAGTTTACCTGTCGGGAGTGAGCCTACAAATGAGAATATTTACCAACCACAAGAACCTGGAATACTTCACAACAATGAAGGTGCTCAACAAAAGATAGGCCCGTTAGGCCAAGGAATTAGTAGAGTACAACTTCAACATCACTTACCGCAAGAGGTTATTGAATACGAAGGCCGACCTCTTTTCGCACAGGGCCGACTACATCCCGGCTATGGGGGAAGCAGCCACGGTGAACCCACTACTTATTCGTCCAATGCAATGGGTTGCAGCCACATTTAGTCTAGCAGTATTTTGTAGGAAACACAGGGTTCGCTATTGCGATGCGGCTCAGCTGCAGCTGGGTACCAAACGTAGGTGGTTTAATTGCTTGTAGATGGTACTGTACATAAGGAAGAAGAGCGTGTGAAGACACGGGTAGTGAAGACTTTTTCCCGCTAGCCATCCGGGCTGGGCAAATAGGAGCCACACAGATTGGCTGGCTCCTATTCGCCGCCACGGGGTTGACTCGGGTAGTTCCGCCTCACCTGCGCTATCGCGAACATAAGTCTTGCGGCGATGTTCCAACATATTTAGCTCGAATGAGGACCTAATCGACTACTTAAAGGAAGCCTACACCAAAGATGAAGCCTGCCAGAAAAATAAGAAGGAGGCCAACACAGAAGGGTCTGAATTCTCAATTAGCGAAGATGGAATCCTACTGTACAAGGGACTGATTTATATCCCAGATGATAAAAATATCCAGCTGAGGCTAATGGCAGAACACCATAATAGGCCAACGGCAGGCCACCTCAGTCAAGATAAAATGTTAGAATTATTGGAAAGGAACTACTACCTGCCAGGGGCAAGAAAGTACGTGGAGATCTATATAGCAACCTACGATATTTGTACTAGGGCAAAGACACTATGCCAGAAACCATTTGGCCTACTGCAGCCATTGACGATATCGGATAGGGCATAGAAGTCAGTATTGACTGACTTTATTGTGAAGCTCCCACCATCCCAAGATCCGGCTAGACAGGAATGTATGTTCGTCTCTATATGGGTAGTGGTCGACCGATTAACGAAAATGGTACATTTGGTACCTTGCAACGAGATGATCACCTCAGAGCAGATGGCCTACCTCCACTTGGAATATATATTCACGAGGCACGGAGTGCCAAAATCGATAATATCAGAACGGGGTAGTCCATTCACTTCAGGATTCATGCAAGAATTTTGTAGGAAGCTGGGAGCCAAAACCAACCTTTTACTGGAGCAATATCTATGAATATATTGCAACTACTAGCAGGACGATTAGGTGTCATAGTTACCACTAGCCGAATTCAACTTAAACAATGTTCGGCAGACAAGCACAGGGGTATCACCCTACTATGCCAGCTACGGGTTCCACATAAAGTTACCAAGTACTATAAGGGTAGAAGACGTACGACCGACGGCGAGAGGGGCAGTCCTAGCAAATGAGGAATAGACTGACAGGATCAAACAAATCCAAAAAGAGTAGAAAGCAACCTTGAAGGCTGCACAAGAAAAGCAGGTGAAAGCCTACGATAGGAAATACGTGTTAGCCCTAAGTTTTGAACTGGGCGACAAGGTCTGGCTATTGAGATGCCACTTTCAGACCAAGCGGCCATCGAACAAGCTGGATGACAAGAGGTTGGGACCTTTCATGGTTAAGGACCTCATCAGCCGCAATGCCAGGAGGCTAGTTTTACCAGAGTCAATGCTTATTCACCTAGTCTTCCATGTATCACTATTAGAACCATATAATGGTCAGAAATCTAAGAGGCCGATACCTATCCCACTTCGACTAACTGAAGTGGACGGGGAAGAAAAATGAGAAATCGAAGAGATCCTAGATAGTAAGCTAAGGAGATTGGGCCAAAGAAGGAGAGAGACTCTGCAATACCTAATAAAATGGGCAGGATTTCTACGTATTAAGGTGACATAGCAATCGGCCGACGATACGGCCAACGCAGAAAAGGCGGTCAGGGAATTTCACATTCACTACCTTACCAAATCAGAGCTGATGACCTAGATCAAGCAAAAAAGGTTACGACTATTATCATTAAACTTACTGTATAAAGGTATCACATTGGGACCAAAGAAACGCAATTTGAATGAGAAGATAATTGCTATTCTAAAACGTAAATGGTAAAAACACGCAACAGGAACAAAAACACCAAAAGAAAGGAAATACAAAAGCTATAATATAAAAAAAAAAACAAAAAGGAGGAGACAAAGGAAATTGACAATCCACCTATCACACAAGACGCTAGAGAGCCTACCGAAACTGTCCCATTTTCGCTGAACTCACCATATCCGAATCCTGCAGGTTCTGAATAGTAAGATTCTGCAGTGCGATATGCTGTTGTAAAGCAGTAATCGTCTAGACCTGGGCTGCAACAGTACGTTGCAGCACCCGAAGCTCATTCTCCAGGAGGAGAGGACGATAAGCATCTGGGCGAAGGGCCAACCCAGAACGCGAGCATGACTGTAGTTGAAAGACAGGACTATGGCCAGATGAAATATAGGAGAAATAGACCGGAGATGTAATGCGGTGAGGAAGGAGGAATCGGGATTGCCAGGGAACCGACCATGGCCGACGAACAGGGACACGGACGGAGCGACGACCACGACCACGACCGCAAGGAGGCTGGTCGGTCTTGACCTACAACAGTTAGCAAAACCAAATAAGGTAAGAAAAGACGATACACCTACCGGACTCCTGAGCAATACGCACTCTTGGGGGTGAGGAATCCCCTTAACCAATAGACTAGGGTGCTGCGGAGTAATTCACTAGGAGGAAGGAGGAACCAGTCCCTCATCGTCACTGTCATTATCATCGAATAGGCAGACAACATTCTCTGGTCGCAGACCCCTGGACATAATAGGTGCAAAGGCCGGGAGTGAGACCAAGGAGGCGTTGGATGACTCAAGAGTTGGAGGATCCTACAAAGCAATTAATAAGGAACAATGAGAAGAAGGAACAAGACCTACAACAGCATTTCCCTGAGATTTTGAGGTGCAAAAAGCGCAAACAAAGGCATTCACTATCTTTCTACCTCCCGAGGTGCCCACTGAATGCTTAACAGTACCTGGTCCTGTGACGGTGCTATTTTTTTCCTATGTTGAGTTCATTTTTCAGTTTATTAATCGCCTCCTCAGCTCACTCTTCTTCTAGCTCTTCATGAGTATTCGCCTCTTATCCAGATTCTAAGTTGTATTCCCATTCCAGGTCTTGTAATTACTCCACTCCAAGAATATTGGCCGGTGTAGGTCCTACCGTCCTCTGAACTCCAGGGTGGTAAATTGTGAACTTCTTTTTCTTATAGTCTCCCTGTGCTTCTACTTCTTCCATCCATCAACGCGATAGTAGCAGATTATAAGCCATGATAGAAGCTCATGTACAGTCGTTCGACAGGTCCTTCCGGTAGGGTCTGGAACAGAATAATCGTACACTGAAATTGAGGCTCCTTCATCTTCAGCAAGATGTTCCAAAAGTTCCTGAATGCCGAAATTTGTATTAGGTGCGAGGCTCGGGTGGTTTTTCGTCGCCCGATGAAGGAGTGGGACTTGGAATGGCCGATTAAGGGCATTTCCAAGGGATTTCGCATCAGTTAGGATGATAACATCATCCTGTGGAAGATTGGGTAGCTCGGATTGGATCTTTGCCAGGATTTGATATTTAGAGGTCTTGCACAGCTCAGAAAGAAGCTGGGCCGTGGTATCCACCCTTGTTTTTACAAACGTTGAAACCTTCTCCAGCCGCTGGAGGAAATCATACAGCTCTTTCTCACCCGCCGTGCCAGAAGTCACGAAGCCTGGGTTGTAACTTCCCCATTCAATCAATGCGTGGACGATACCAGCTTCGACCTCTTTGGCTCTTTGTCTTGTTCCAGCTCTTATCATTTTACTATGTTGCTCTCTTTCTCCCACTGTTCTGAATTTTTGGATTCGCCCATCTTCTGTCGCTCTTCTCCGCCTTTTATTCGCCCTGTCTGATTCTCCTATGTCGTTTTCATCACTGCTAGTTGTTTGCGAATGCGTAGAAGCGTCATCACTGTTGGTTGTCATTTTAGCAAGCAACAGTTTGAGTTCCAAGTGATGGCGTCGAGTTCCAGGCAAGAGTGTCGAGTTCCAAGCGACAGTGTCGAGTTCCATGCCAAGACTGCACGTGATGTGCGGAAGCAGATGTACATATCTTGCTGCGCCGTATACCCCTATCGATCAGTCATCTTGGCCTCCAGCTCAAGCTCTCTCCTACTTCTCTGCTACATTCAGAATGCTGACTGGCCTGAAGGAAAGAAGCTATCCTTTGCCAGTCAAGAAGACATCAGCACATTTCATCCAAGAATCAAAGTTGAAGCAATGCCACCAAAAGTCAAACCCACCAAAAACGTCTTAAGATAGTGGTGATGAAAAAACTCGTGATTGCAGGACATCAAAAATTGCATGTCTTCTAGAAATTCTTCAATCACGGAGCTAGTTGTGTTGGAAACAGGTGAGCAAAACCCAGCTGGGGTTTCCCTGTGTTTTCACATCATAACTAGTTGTTTATTGTTTTTGTTTGACAATCCGTCCACAAAAGCTCGAGCAAAGTTGCTTAACATATACTGGTCGGAGGTGAGAGTCGCTAGTGTTCCTGCTTCTTTCATGTACAGCTGAAGAGACTTTGATCCTTACTGAGGTGATCAAATCTAGTCTGCGAAGTAGATGGTCTGAATATCATCTTGTTCTGCTTTTGCATACTACTCCAAAAAGGCCTTCTTTGATAACTCCTAGTCTCACTGTGTCTCAAGTGGTAGTCTAAGAAACTATTGCGTTGCTGCTCTCTTAAGTCCCTTCAAGAATGCTATCTTTCGTAGTCGATCTTTTCTGCAAGCATCTGTTCGTAATTGTGCGAGATCTTCTATTCTATTGATGAATATCTCCACCCCAATTAGCGTATAATTAATATCTGTAAAGGTCAACATATCTATCTTAGACATTCTGATAGTTAATCTTCAAGTATTTTGTATGTTGCTCAATGCTTTTATCTGAGAAAAAAGAGTTGATAACCCTAGGGTAGGAAAGGTATCTGTGAACTCTGAAATTCCTAGCTACTGGTAGGTATAGACTAGGTCGCCCTCGCTATTAGTTCATAATGTTGTTCCTCGGTCAGAACTTCAGTCGGAAACAGGTTCTGGTATTGCTGGGTAAATTCTCAGTATTGCTACTACTACTGTTGGTTCTGATTCTATCTTATGTTGACTTGTCTCTTTGATAGTTGATAATTCTCTTAGTGTTCTGGTTCGCTAATAGGAAAGGTTCAACAATGCTGCTCTTGTAGATCTCGATAAGCGATTCTTCTATAGGTTATCTTTCATATCCTAATACCTCGCTCTCTTTCTTGTAATTTTTTCTTAATCGTAAAACTTATCTGCCAACTCTGACAATTCAGGGTTTCACTAAGCTGAATCTTTACTCACTCTATCTACCAAAAACACAATAAGCTAGATGAATGAACACAATCTATATTCACTGCTCGATAACACAAAGATTAGACTACCAATGGCTAACCGACAGCCTTTCTAGGACCACCAAAAGATGTGAAGGCTATAAGTGTACTGGTAGGTAGAAGAATAATGTATTGAGATAGAAATCGGCTCTCTTAATAAGCCAGCTCCTGCCAAGCCTATGACTAACAACTCACTTACAAAAAACCAATATAGATGCGCTTCTTCAGGCATAGAAATGCTCTCCACAATACCTAAAAACCAGTCTTTCTGAGAGATCTTATGTTAAGAAGTTAGTATATATATGTATATAAAAGATAGTCACAACTTGCCTTTATTAACACCTTTATATGAAGGGATAACTGCTCGCATACCCCCCTCGCGAATTTTATTTGCTCGCATACCACCCGCGCCACGTCAAAATTGCTGCGATACCCCCCATGCTTCACCGCCATTTTCACCGCCCATTACTCGAGGACCGTCTGCAATTTATTGTTTCCTCTTTTCATTCTATATTTCTATTCGCGATGTTATCTTTAGGCGATGAGTTTCTAAGTCTCAAAGCTGCACGGAAGGCTATTCTTGTGTATACAGTTGAACGCGGAGAATTCTTTATGGTTTCTAAAGCGGATCGCAAGCGTTACATTGTTGTTTGTCGAGATTCCAGCTGTCGGTTCCGAATTCGAGCATCTGCCTTGAAGAATAGCATTTGAATAACAATATTTGTATTCCACTCCTGCAGTCCCTTTACGCATCAGGACTTTCGATTGGGCCATTCTGTTGCTTTCCTTGTAGATCATCATCGCGAAGCTATTGCAGATAATAGGGAGCTTGCACCACAGCAGATCCAAAGCAATGAACGTTTACAGTATGAAAATACAATCAAATACCATCAGGCATATCGAGTTCGAGAGGCTTTATGAATGGAGATTGAAGGGGATGAAGCAAATTCCTTTTCAAAGATTCCAGGTTTGGTCGAGATGCTCGAAGATCTTGATGAAAATCATAGCATGGTGGTACAAACTGATTCTGATGATCGGTTTCTACGATGCTATGTAGCTCCAGCAACAACACGAATCGCATTTGAACTTTGTCGAAAGTTTATTGCGCTGGACGGCACACATACAACCTTTCGATATCATATGACACTGCTAATAGCATGCATTCTAGATGCAAACGATGAGATATTACCTATTGCTTGGGCATTGGTGGATATTGAAAATGGAGAAAACTGGTCATGGTTCTTGGGACATATGAAAGAAGATTTTTGGGGCATTGAAGAGTCTGGGGTCGTGTTTATGAGTGATCGGGATAAGGGGTTACAGCAAGCTCTTAAAGCAGCTTTCCCAAATGGCTGTATAGCATATTGTTGCCAGCATATGGCTGACAACATTCAGAAAGACTTTGGATTAGCTTGTCGACAGCTATTCTGGACTGCGGCTTATGCTTCAACTGAAGATAAGTTTAATACAGCTTTAGAACGAATTGGAGAACAGAAGTCATCTGCAAAACGATACCTTCAAAAGATTCCAGTCAAAAAATGGGCAGCATACGCTTTTCCTATACCTCGATATGGACGTGTTACTTCTAGTATAGTTGAGTCCATCAATTTATCCTGGAAAGAGATTCGTGCTCTCCCTCCTTTACGCATATTGACAACGATCTGGGCTACGATAATGCGAATGGTCTACGAACGATCCAAAAAACCTCAATCCTCTGAGAAAATTACGGATGCTGCAAAAAAACGACTTGATGAGCAGTATTCTCTTTCACGTTGATATCAAGTATATTCTGCTCAAGCAGGAATTGCTCAGGTTTTTATTCCAGATGGCATCAGTCATGTTGTTAACCTTTCGGAGCGGACTTGTTCATGTAATGAGTTTAAGGAGTATCAAATGCCTTGCCGACATGCGATTGCTGTATGTCTTCATCAAGCAAAGGACCCTTACGATTACATTGATGCTTCATATTCCATTTCAACCTATCGCCTTACCTATCAGCATGGAATGCATCCTTTGCGAGAAGATGTTCTTCAGGAATTCAGAGGGTCCAAGGCTCCGCTTTTGGCAAAACATCGTGGTAGACCGAAGAAAAGGAGACATCGACGAGGTCAAGATGGGAAGCGTGGGTTTACATGTAGTCACTGTGGACAAAAAGGTCATAGTCGGAGGACTTGCTTTAATGCTGCTATTGAATAGAGTAAAATGTATGTAGGGGGGTATCGCAGCAATTTTGACGTGGCGCGGGGGGTATGCGAGCAAATAAAATTCGCGAGGGGGGTATGCGAGCAATTATCCCTTATATGAAAGATATACCTGCCAGGGACATCCTCTGGCTCGAATATTGGTATATTTCTTCTGTCTGTTGCTCTCTTTAGTCTTATTCTCATCTAGTTAATGCTAATTGCGAGTATCGTGCCCATGGTGTATACAATCATATCTAATAAAGGTATTTGCTCTGTTTGTTGTTCTTGACCTGTGATCTTTAAATTCTTGGTTACTCTAAAGAGAAGAACGAGGCTCTTAAATACTTTAAAAACAATTTTAGAACCATGTAGATTAAAATCATTTGCAAACAACGGGAAGGCGGAAAGGCGCAGCGGTGGAAACACCTACAAACAACACTGTTACAGCTGGTGATGACAATACAGAAGCCCTGGCTAAAGGCATAGTCTTGCAGGCAGTCGTAAGCTTGATCTGGAGTAAGAACTTTACCAGCTTGAGGTGGAAGAAGGTGGTGAGAAGGCATTTTCTCAATAGTATTTTGAATAAGGGTAACAATAAAGTCAGGAAGGTCAGGAGGAGGTGTCCAGGAAGCCATGTTTGATGAAGACAGTGTTCTCGTAGGTTATTCCAGTATTATTGTAGGTTATTCCAGTATTATATATGTTACTTACATCAAGAAACTTATCTTGCGATGTTGAGGTGGGGCGTTGTGCGCATACTTCTCCTATCCTGCATACATCCTGCCTTCTACTTCCTCCCAACCTGCAGCCCGGCCCCAAATCTCTCAGCTGGCCCCAAAATATTCCCCAATAGTATCTCAAGGTTCTACCGGTTGTGGGGAACCATTTTTAGTTTGGAGTGTCGGGGTTCGGGCTCGGAACATTGAGTTGCGGGTACCCTATAATTATGGATAGGGGGATTGTGCCACAGAGTCCGAAGGCCGAACACGATCCCGAAATCCATTCTACGAGCCTCCCGATGCATTTCCGATTATGGAGACCCATTGCGGAATAGCGGTGTGAATTCTGCATATGCACATCGGATTCGGATTTCCGGGGCAGTCGAATTCGACGCGCGGGAGACGACTTCCAAACCCGACTGCCCAGAGACATGCCGGATTGAAGGAGAGCTGGAAATGCAGACAATGGTATACCAAGAAGAATTTTGGTTATTTTGGTTCAAATATGGATAGCGGCGGATGTACTGTACGTGAGTTTACTTGCTTTGGCGGCGATAAAGGGTGTAGTGATGCTGATAGCGGCATAATAGCGGTACCTCCTCGAGCTTACTTTCTCACTGATGGGATAACACGGTCTGCGTACATCACCAGGATTCTCACCTCGAATATCTCTTGGAGCAGAATATAGCAGGTAATATCACAACAAGCTTTGTCGGTTCCATACGGACAGCATCTAGCGCATGGATATGATGGCGGAGATAGAGAATGAAGCATATCTGTCTTCGGAAGTGACTGAGGTGGAGAGTGGGGCATATCTCGCATCAGAGGTGGTAACGGAGGCGAATAGGGTGGCGCCGTTGTTGGCAGAGAGATCAAAGCATTCGGATTGAAGTATAGAGTTTCTTCGTCGAACAGAATGGGGATATAAAAGATATAAACAATACCTTTTCAGCAATTATGCTCGGATGTGCTTAGATCTTAGATAGCTGCGCAATAAAACGAGTGCTATTTGTATTCCAAAAAGCCATAACTGAGTCTTTAAGATAGCCATCATCATAGGGGTCAAAAACGCTCACTAATAAATAAGCATTTAGGAAAATTGTCATATTACTGTCAGAAAGGCAATTGGCTAGAACAAGACAGTGGTGCATCTACATCCCTCCAATATGCCTCTTCTAGTCATATTTATCTTGTTATAGATACTGGAATAGCCAAAATAAAAAAGGGATAATTACTCAGATACCCCCTAAAACTAAAAATCTTTCTCGCGTACACCCTATTCTGATTCTCTTACTCACATACCACCACCATGTATTTCCGTAAGAACAATGCTTGCCTTAGTTTCCTGCTCATGTCATTCAGCTTAAAATGACTGAGCATCTGGTCTTTGTGGCAGGATAAAACCCTCTGACTGTATTGAGTTAATTCTTGAGTCCCCTTTTCTCTGTTGAGACCGTATCTGTATACCGATTAATGCATCCACTCTCCGCATTTCAGACCTCGAAATGCTGACCGCCTCTCCAACAATGGCATCTACCAAATTGGCTCAGCCTAAACAAACCGACTTCGTCATACCAATTCCATATGCCTTGGTGTCTTGCGCACCCAAAGGTAGAGGTAAAAATCAGTCCGGGAAAGGACCACTTTAGTGAGTCCCCGTTCTCGGGTTCCCTCTTTGTTGGCAACCACCAACTCAGTTGAAACTGCCAACTCCTGCAGTTAGTTAACCTTACACCATCAAAATTGATTTCTGGAACTGTGAAGATAGGCACAGCACACAGATGCCCCACTTTAACACTGGGTACGGAATTGAATCTGGTATACCACACTATCATCAATTTCAGACAGTATTTTTGCAGGAGAGAAAGGAGAAAGATCAGATTGGAAGAATACTGAGGCACAACCGGTCACAACCCCCCATAGCTTCCTCATACAGCTAAATTTGTGCAGCTAAGATTCGATTAGCAAAGAATTGCACTGTAAAGATTCGTACATTATAAAGTGGTACAGCATCAAAGTTGTGCGCTCGTTCATGTAGCCTGATGCATTGAGTTTGTAGCGTTTAAGCAGAATATGGTGTGTCGTAACTGTCTTCGCAGTTCCAGAAATCGGGGGCAGTCAACCTTGACTGTATAAAGTTGACTGCAGGAGTCGACTGCTCGGAAGGGTTCCGAAGCCCCTGCTGTAACCGTTTACCCTCAACTTCTAGATTAGCCACTGCTTTCGTGACGCGAAACTTCTGTGTCTCATGGTCCGCAGAGGAGTGCGGAAGGGTTCGGCGAGCAGAAACTCACTCAATGGCTTGTAGGGATCTGAGAAAAAATTTCTATAGCGCATGTGGATTGGAGAGTGTGTCTGCGTGTTTTTTTTAGGGTGACCATGCTTCGTGCGAGTCGTCCCTCATAGTGAAGCAAGATACCTCAGTCCCTTTCGTTCCCCCCAAATTATACAAATCGACGTTTCCCAATTCCTAGTTACTTCTCCTTTTCGTTGCCCATATTCAAAGCCTCTGCATCATGTTCCGATGGATCAATCCCAATATACAGAAACTACTCCAGAGGCCAGTAGACAGAAAAAACGTGTGAAGGAGGCCTATTTGAAGTCATGTGAGATCTGGGATGTTGAATAGTGATCGCGTGGCTGTGCTAAGCGCCACAAAGAATGTGGCGCCAGCAATCACCAAGATGTCTCGGATCCTCCGAGCATTACGACGACTCAGCTGGCAATGGGCCGGAGGCCTGCCATGAGCCAGTCCGATGGGCTGGAGGCCCGCCATGAGCCATTGCGAGCATATAAGCCGGCTAGAATCTCATGTAAAGTAGTTGTAACAAGCAAGATCACAATAACAAATATTCTACACAGAAAACGTGTGAACCCTATTTCTTCCGCTGAAGTTTAACATGGGAATTGCGTATAGGGGCAACAAACTGTGAGACTATAGAAGGGGAGGTGTATAGGAGATTTTGTTAAAAGCAGAGGGCATGGGTGACGGTGTTAGATGACTTCTGATTGAGACTGGAGAGAACATGGAGTTGGCTTTTAGGAGATTTTGTTGATAGAGAAAGTTAGTTAAGGGATGGCAAGAACACACCAAGTAGCTTTCTGCCTCGATGTGACGACTTAGGATCTCTGCAATTGCCTGATAGCCATCATCAAGTGTCCTCCTTTCCTAACTCTGATGGAAAGTAAGCGATAAAAGCAAAAGATAGCAGCGTGAGAAACTTGGCCGGAAACCAGACTCATGAGTGAAAACATTCTCCGTCCTTAGTATCGTGATGAGAATAGACTAATTGATTGATTGATTGATTTTTCCGCCCAGTTCAACTCATGGTGAGTCATCAGGCTACTAGCTGCTATAGGCTAAATTCTTAATCCACACTAGACCCCGGTTCATCCAAAGCCCATACCGATGTCCGAGGGATAAAAACAGTAGGATTAAACAACTGTGGACATATAAGAGAGCTTATTGTTAGCAAAAGCGCCCGCCTCTGTCTTATCTGTCCACTCCACCAAGAAGGCCTTTCTTCAAGTGCCAGCGGGTCCTTTTAATGGTGTCCCGGCTGCGGAGCGGAGAGTGGAAGGAGGGGGGAGGTTCGTAAGCAGTACGTTGAGCATTATATCTTATGCAGTCAGTTCCGGGGCTTCCGCCTCAAGCCGCTTCATCTTCTGGGCAAACTTAATAGTCACTGCAACTATTTGCAGATTTGGCTTCCATTTCTCCTTTGGCCCGTCTACGTATTGTCCGTTCGGATGTTTCATCTCACTCCACCCGCTGAGCAGGAATGAAAGATCAGTCCATCGCATGCCAGCAGCTTGCTTAAGCTGTTGCCTCTCATTCGTCCATCTTAGGCATTCCACAAGGAAGTGCCTCACTGTCTCAGGCTGGCCGCAGGAGTAGAGCTCTGAGGCAACCCTGTTGATTCTAGCCAGACATCCATTTAGGCGGCAATGTCCTGTTCGTAGCTGGGCTAGAGTTGCTGCTTCGATTCGCGAAAGTTTATCATATAATCGTTTTGTGTTGCCTTGAGGCGGTGCTTTATCTATAGCATTCGTGAACTGTCCTGTGGTGGCCTTGTCAAATAGGAGTCTCCATTCATAGTCTATTTTCTCCTTGTCTTTTGGGAAGGCTGCACGGTATATTTCATTTTGGGGTATGACAGTGCTCTCCTGGGTGGCCTCCAGGGCCTGCTAATGTGCAGCCTCATTGCCAGGCACGTTTCAGCGACCAGGTACCCAGTGGAATTGTACCTAGTGGCTCGTCCGCTCTAGTGCTCGTACTGCCTCAATGGTTTCTGTGAGGAACTTTGGCCTGCTTGGTAGTTTGGTCTTGCTAGGGCTTTCAGCGCATTCTGACAATCTTAGTAAATTGAGATCTTCTTGTCGTTATATCGTGTGTGTTGTAAGACCTGTTCAATCATCTTGATGGTATGGTGTATAGCTTCTAGTTTTGCAAGATAATTTGTCCTAGCGTTTCCAATCGTACGATGGAAGAGTGGCTGACCGTCCCCAAAAGCTGCTCCAATTCCTGATAGACCATTCCGTGTAGATCCATCCTTGAAAATTGAGGTGGCATCAGCTGCCTGCGCCTGCTGGATAGCCCCATCCCTCGATCTGATGGTGATGTCTACTCTTGATAGCCATGGTGTGATGCAAAATGGTTTAATAGTCTCAATCTGGGTGAGGTCTATAGCTTGGAATATTTGGGCCGCGATTTGCAACGGTGAGATGAAGTGCTTATTCATGAGCATAATTCCACGTTGAAGTGTCCTAAATGAGTGCTTTTCCGATAGCGTATGGGCGTTTATCCAGAATTGACGAAGATGATTTTGTAGCCTGATAGGTATCGGTTCAACACATGCCTCAGTCTCAGCTATAGGCAGTTCCACTGTACGGAATGCGGCAATAATCGCTTGTACTCCTATAGCCTGTGCTTGCTGGAGTTTCTTCAAGTGTTTGTTAGTCATCAGCGGGGACCAGACGGGGGAGCCGTAGTCAAGGGCTGGGGTGACTGTGGTCATATATAACTGGCGAGCTGTCTGCGGGTGGATGCCTTTCAGCCTCTTGAGAGCAAGAGCAGCTTTCTTCCCTTTTGTAGCTGCGTGTACGATCTGTAGGTTCCAGGAGAGGGAGGTATCTAGAATGACCGCTAGAGTCTTAACGGATTCTGTCGCTTCTACCTGCTCTCCTTTTATTATGAGAGAGGATTGCTGAGTTCCCCTCTTTCTTGTGAAGTGTACGAGTTTTGTCTTATCAGCTTCAAAGGTTACACCGCTTTCTTGCTCTCACTGTTCCACGTGCGGTATTATTTGCTGTTGGATGATGTCGGAATTGTGTTCAATAGATTCACCAGTAACCCACGCCGTATAATCGTCCACAAAAGCAATAGATCCATATTTACCCTATATCCCCCTTGCAGCAGGAAAAATAGGATGGGTGAGAGTGGGGAGCCTTGCAGAAGGCCTGCCTGGTTAAGTCGTTCCTGTGTAGATGCCTTACCATTCACAAGGATGGTTGCCTCACGGTCAGAGCAGAAGGCGTTGATCCACTTGACCCAAGTTTCTGGTATACATCTCTCCCTTAGGCGGTACAGAAGGGCTTCCTTGGCCACCCCATTGTATGCTCCTTTGACGTCAAATGTGATAAGTGAGAAAATCTTCTGCTCCCGCCAACTATCAAAAATGTTTTGGACGAGCCATAGAATCGCTTGAATCGTGGACCCCTTCTTTCGCGCTCCATAATGGTGCTTCGGCAACAGATCATATTCCTCAACTAGGTATGAGATTCGTTCAGCCAGAATTGCCTCTATAACTTTCCCAAGGGTAGGCAGTAATGAGATAGGTCTATATGACTTAGACTTTCTATAGTCTCGGTTCTGGCCTCCTTTTCGTAGTGGTATAATCTTTGCTACTTTTCACGCCTGTGGGAGGTAGACTTGATTCAGCGAATTCTGGAAGAGTACAGGCAATTGATCTTGTAAGACTGGCCACAGCTCTCGCCAGACAATAGAGGGGATGCCGTCTAACCATGGCGCTTTATATGGGCTCATTGAGAAGATGGCTCCATGGATATCTTCTTTAGTGAGCAGCGCAGCTTCCATCTGGGCAGGCAGAGATTCTGCAGTAGGCTGGGGTGGCTTGTATGGCAGTGGTGGAAAGAAGTCCTGGATAAGCGCACGGGCTATATCCTCATCTTTATGAATTGTGGATCCGTCTTCCAATACTAACTCTGGTACTTAGGTAAATGCTGAGGTGGTAGCAGGGTCTAGATATCTCGCTACCGTCCATATATTCGTATAGTCTGAGAGGAAATCCAGCCAGTGTGTTCGTTACCCGTCCTCAACATGGCTTTCTCATCTGGAGCCTGCTTTCCAATGCTGGATATCTTCTCCGTAACTGATTTTGCTATTACTGGTTGGGTTGGTGTGGCTTTACTAGACACACGGGCCCCAGTCCCTTTTACAGCAGACGGGCGAATAACGGAGCCAGGTGGGATGGCTGCCACTGCTTCTAGAGCGCTTCTAGACGGCTGTCTCAGTCAATGAGATCGTCTTGGTGCTCAGGAGGTGAGTCCGCCGCCTCGGGGGTGCCATAGTGGGTATGGGCCTCACTGTCGCTGGCATCGTTTTACAACGTCGGTAGGAGAATAGATGACGGGCACTGCTTACTCATATGAGCTGCTTTAAGATAAATCGCCCCGCATTCGTCGATCTTAAAGCAGCCAGCTAATCCTAGATATAGCGACGCAAAGACTTAAAGACTCGCAGTACTACCGGCATGAGCGGACACGGGGAAGAGAGCAGACCGTCGCTGGCAATGGGGAGAGGAGGTTTCGGAGGGAAGTGGAACCGGAGCGTGTTGTGAGTATAGATTCTCCTCTGGTCCCCCGATGTACAGATAGTGTCACGAAGTTTCGACACCCCGCCAAAAATGTCGGTTGCAATCAGTGACTAGCAACTCTTCAAT
>JAJDMY020000732.1:0-16172 GCA_022345705.2 Sabuloglossum arenarium | reverse complement strand
GGGAAGCTACCCTATCTTATGGTGGAAGGTAGGTGTTCTCTGCCGCTCTCCCATTTTTAGGTCCGCCAGGTCTAAGCCAGTTGGGATCCGTTAAAGGCGCCGACTCGGGGGTGTTAAAAAAAGATAGGTATTGGTGATCACCCAGCCTAGGTGCTGCCTCACCCGGATCACCCAGCTCACCCAGCTAAAGCGGCGTCACCTAGGTGAGTGCAGGGCGCATTTTTGTTGTCTTGTATTGCCAAGCTTACATGTCAAAAGAGCCTCAAAAACATTCTAATATGGCTAAGTTGTTATTGGAGCATTGATGTCTCCAGGCAGAAACCTGTTGGTGGCGTGGGCCGTGCAGATTCCGAGACACGGAATCACTCTACACCAGGAGCATCTTGAGAGTCCAGAAATCGCTAGGAAGATTAAATGAGCAATGGAAGTTGAAGACGAAGTGGTGGAGATGGACGCGTAGTTGAGAAGCACGTGACAAGGGAAGCTGAAGCAGCACTGGAATAGGTGGAGCCACAAAAGGCTTTGGCGCCAGTTGAATGGCTAGATGCCCTGGCTCACGGGTTGAAGCTGAATAGGGGATAGGAGTGAAGGGGGCGGAAAGGAAAAGTAGTCAGATATCGTTATCTTTCTCAAATGCTTAGGAAGCGCTATGAGAGAGAGGGAGAAGGGGTTGAGTACTATTTCTTCGGACGGATTATCTACTTTAGGTATTACGTATTACTCGTTGTGGAATTTTGGTAAATATCCCTTGTATTTTTTATTTTTTTTTTTTTTTTTTTGAGTAGAGTATGGTCTTTGTGGTTCATTTGACTGCGCTGGGAGCTCTGTTGTAGAAATTTAATATTATTTGTACACTAAAGAATGGGTGATTTTCTTTCAAAATCCGTCGAGAGGGGGAGCACACTTTCACTGTGCGTAGATTTGATTGGGTTGATAGGAGATGGATGATTTATATTGACTAAACAATACTATTTTTTTTTTTTTCTGCTTTCGCGTGGGTTTTGAGGAGAGAGCTAACTAACTAGCACAGGTGCTGAGATAAAAGCATTTGCTAGGTAGTGACTGTATGTCGCCTATACATGAGATAGCAAGCAGCAGAATTAGTAGCAAGGGGGGGAGCTCATTCATGCGGACCGCTTGACTACGGCTTCTCATCGACATACTTCCTATCCTTCTTCCCCCCCTTAGGCAACGGAACCTCTTTATCTTTGATATTCCAATCATTCAGATATCCCACGCCCGCCTGTTCTCCGGGATTATTGACTCAGCATTCTCTCTCCCTCTTCTATCACTAGATGTAGGATCGCAGAAAAAGATAAAAAAGGGGTAGGGAATAGAGACTCACGCTTAAATAAGTTGCAAAAGTCAACCATCCGAGATAGGGAGCCAAAGCCCATCCTGCAAGGCGGTCGACTTGCCCCCAGGTGTAGGTTAGATACCCAACGAGACCCCAGAGAACGGCGATGTCGACGGTTGCTTCGATGGGGCGTTTGAGGACGAAGAAGAGTGGCATCCAGGCTAGGTTGAGGCCGAGCTGGACTGTGTAGAGCGTTGCGCCTTGCTGGGAAATATAAGCATCATATCAGCGAATTCTGACCTTTGAGGATCAAACAGCCATAAGACGGAAACTAATAAACTCACCCTAGCCAAATCTCGCACCCTCGGATCCCATGACTCTTCCCCCGTGGTCCACGCGCGATACGCCGCAAAACCCATCAACCCATACAGCACCGTCCATGCGGGGCCAAACACCCATGGCGCAGGGCGGAACGGGGGTTGTTTGAGGGCAAGGTAGGTTTTTTGTGTTTCTTTTGCTGTTTGTGTGTTAGGATGTGGGGGAGAGCTTCTTTTTCTTTAAGAAGGGTGGGGAATACGACGGACGGTGAAGCCTACGGCTGTCCCGAGGGCGATGGGGAGGAGGATTGAGGAGGCGGGGGTGGAGAAGATGAGGGAAGGGAGAGTTAGGGAAGGGATATAGGACATCTTTTTGTTGTTATTTTACGGTTTTGGTGGTTGTGGTTATGGATGGGTCAGTCATTGTCTGTGTTCAATGTGGACAAGGCCTAATTCATAAGGCTAGTTATAGAGACCAGAGATGCAATTGGGCAAAATAACTTTTCAGATACTCCGTACATGGCTGCGCTCACCACTACCCCCAGGACCTTTTTGTTTGAGAGGAACTAGTTGTAAATGGCCTTTGTTAGCTAGCAGGTTCTTGCGTGTTCTTCTCAGACTCAAACGTCTGCTAGTCTCTGTTTTTGCTCTGCTATGCTTCTATAGAAAAATGCATGATTTGTCCTATCGAAGAAATGTAACTCGCCTTCTGAGACGTATTTATTAGCACACGTAACTTAAAACTATCTTTTTTGCTCCTACTTAATGAACTGCTGCCCGTATAAATCAACTTATATGCATTAGCTAAAGTGCTTTCGTGCTATCTCTCGCTCTACCACCCATTCTACTCTAATATGTTAATCGCACTAGTATAGGATGAATGCTGCTTGCCTTTTGCGTTGCAAAATTTGCAGGCCCTTTCGTTATTGCTATCCCGCTCAAGTTTCTGTGTGTGGTTGATATCTGTTGGAGATCTTATCCTATCCGCCAGAGCAAAATCTAGCCTCTGGTACAAGCTAGTTGTTGAATGATTCCGATTGTCCTCGAATCTGCCTTCTACGGCGTGTGAGTATGAACGCACTCCCTGAACCTGAATGGAATTGACTTTTCTGTTAATTATTTTTCTCTCCTATACTCTGCTCTCTCCTTCACTCTATTCAAGACGACCTGTCCAGCGACGAACCATTTGGAACGTTGAATAGGTTAGACTTGCCGGGTAATGCCTACAGATGTACTTCCTGAGTCTTTAAGTCTTCTTTCTTCCTTTCCTACTTCCTTTCTTACAACTCTCCAGACCTCTGCTTTCCAGGACCCCGAGCCGTCAAGGTTATGCACTGAATTGCTGCAACTCCTCCTTCTTCTCCTTCTTTACTCGTCTGCTTTGCTGAACAGCTGTGAAAAGAGGTGCGTGAAGGGCAGTGAAGTGCAGGATCGTGAGGGTAAGATTCCTCCAATGTAAGCTGATGATCTCACTGCTGACGCTAGTCCTCATTCAATCTTAGCCGAAAGCATCGAACCTCAAACAAGCGCCGCCGCCCTTGTTCGCCTGCCCGCTCTGCTAAACTCTTCCAAGCGAACCCTGCTCTACCGCTCCATCACAACTTCGAACTCGCTCCACGACACTCCTTCGATACCTGTCTGCAACAATAGCAACAGGATCATCGAGAAGTGATCGCATCGCTAAGTTAACGACCTATCTTACTTGTTGGTCTTCTCCCTTCCCCCTCGTTCATCATAATCTTCCTTTTCCTCTCATAACTTCCCCCCCCCAAGTGTATTCTTTATTCAAGCCTTCCTGCCCTTCACTTCTTCTGTATTCTTGCACCTCCTCTCATCATGCGAGCTTCCAATCTGCCTCTCAATCCGTCTTGCGCGGTTGGCAGCCCTCAATCCCTCGCTCCTCGCTCATCACCTTTTCTCCTTCGTTGTGAAGCCAATAACCTTCGCCCCAGACCCCCCAAGATCCTCATGTTGCAGTCGCTCCCTCTTTTGTCCATAGAGACTTACACGGTGTTCCCGATACCTTGCAGCCCGACCCGCAATACGATACTACAATTTCGTTCCTAATTTCCGCGAGGGATAGCTTGGTCTTTCCAATCCGTCATTACAATATCGAGACAAACTAGACGATATCTGACGACTACACCCAATTGGTCATTAAGAGTCGAATTACTACGGTCGGAATTATCTAACCCAGCGTGCGACACGGAGTCTTGCGATATCGTTAAATCAATCATTTCTCTGCAGATTTATGCTCCCTTTCCACCTCCTGGCAGGCCGTCTTCACCTTACAGCCGAGGCCATCTAAACTGGGTTAACTTGAATATTGCACATCTTGGAAGGTATCGTCGGTCAACTTGATAATCTACCATAAAATCACCCCAGGAACATACCCGTAGTCATTAGTTAAGATGGACTCTTACCCTACCTATCGGCGGTCCCCTGCAGAAGCGCGGTCACCACAAGAACCTCGCTGGCCTAGCCGTCCTGAATCTCCAAGGCCTGGTGTCAATCGTCCAGTCGATGACTTCTACCGGAGGAGATCGCCCGGTAAGTTGAAATGAAGCGGCATATTCCTAGTTACGTTTCCAATTTTTTCTCTCTTATCTTCTACATTGCTATGCAACTGCCTCCATTGATCAAAACTCTCTTTCAGTGTCACGTGCCTGAAACTATTTTTTTGAACTTCAACCTCCAAGGCCCAAAACGCAGATACTTATTTCTATTCCTTTATTGCTTAGCCTACGCTATCTGTTTTTCCATTATGGATTCTTCAATGACACCGTTGCGTTGGAATACATGGCACCGTCCTGGTTACAGAGTAGTGTCTTACCATAATGTGCCAGGTCCTGTGGATCGCCGAGCTCGTCCAAGAAACCGGTCTCGATCTCCTCCTCCTATTGATCGCTATCAGCCCGATGCACGCATCCCTCGGGATGATTATTATATTGGTACCCGAGATCGAGAGGATCGCCGTCGCGCATCCCCCCCGGCCCCTGCTAACATTGATCGTTATGTTCCTGGACAGGATCCCTCAAAGGCTACCGTCCTCTCGAACCCTATTCCTGACCCAAGTAAATTGGAATATCAAGTTGGTTTCTCCTATTTTGCGGAATGGTGGCGTCGCAACGAAGTTATCAAGCAAGACCGCGAACGTGCTCGTAATGGAGGCCGCCGTCCTTCTGAACGAGTCAAAGGCGATCGTGAGGTTCGTGAAGATCGTGACAAGGAGAAAGCCGAAATTCAGTCTGCATATGATGCATACAAAGAGGAACTGCAGGTGAAGATGGCGCGTAGCTTTGTTCATGCTCATAAAACCGACGAGTGGTTTATGGAACGTTACGTCCCCGAGAAGAGAGATAGAATACGTCAGCGATTAATCGATTTTAGGCGTGGTATTTGGTCGCAATGGGCAAAGGATCTAGAATCCGGATTCTTCGATGATTTCTCCTTAGAAGGCATTCACAAGAGCGAAAGCAACGGAGCAGGAGGCGTCGTGGAGAAAGAGGAAGGAGAGATGAGCGCTGCCGCAGAAGTACTGGCAGTAGGGGATCTCGTACCAGGACGAGGCGGTGATATTAGGGATGAGAGCGTATTCCAGCCCACGTTACTTATTAAAACCATCGCTCCGACAGTCAACCAGGAAAAGCTTGAGCAGTTTTGCAAGGAGCATCTTGGCGAACAAGAAGGCGGTTTCAAGTGGTTGAGCTTGAGTGATCCTAATCCTAGCAAACGCTTTCACCGCATTGGTTGGGTCATGTTACATCCCGGCTCAGAACTAGCCGTAAGCAGCGAGAGAGGGGACGGGAGGGATGGCGATGGTGAAGAACGGGATGATCGAGAAGAGGCAACTATTCCCATCCGATCAGACCTTGAAGGGAGCGGAGCTAGTGCAACCGCAAACAGGGCACTGGAGGCAATTAACGGGAAGACTGTTCATGACGATGTACGTGGGGACTTTACGATTCATGTCGGCGTTCATGCTCCACCAAGAGAGATCAAGAAAAAGGCGCTCTGGGATTTGTTTTCTGCCCCTGAGAGGATAGATAAGGACCTTCAGTTGGCTACGAAGCTTGTCACGAAGTTTGAGGAAGAACTTGGCTCTGAATTCAATGGTCTGGAAAAAATATTTGATACTGTTGATAACCTAAAGCATAAGGGCTGGCTACAATCCCCCGCTACAGGCCCCGTCGGAGTGAAGACTAGGCGGAAGAGCAGAGGAATTTTGGGTCTGGATGGAGGTATGGGTATGGATGCCGAGATGGATGAAGTCGAAGAAGGAGCAATTGACGATGAAGAAGAAGAGGGTGCCTGCGACGAAGAAATCGATGACGAAGATCTACTGATCAAGAAAAAGAAATTGGATCTCATGGTCGAATATCTGCGTCGGGTGTACAGCTTCTGCTTTTTTTGCGTTTTTGAGAGTGATTCTGTGCACGAGTTGACACGGAAATGTCCTGGGGGGCATTTGCGTAGGCCGAGAGGGACTTTGAGCACGGCCGCGAAAGCAGCGGCTCGTGCAAGTGCTGTAGGAGAGCCATTTCCCTCTAAGAGGAAGGGAAGCCAGGACGCTTCTGACGAAGCTCCGGCGACTCCGGATACCAAAACATTTCCAAGGAATGGGTACTCCAAGAACGAACAGCAACTTCAGCGTGCCTTCAACTGGGTCAAAACATTTGAAGACAAGATCATGCAACTCATTGAGCCCGAAAAGGTTGACATTCGAAAGCTAGGAGGTAAACCTGTCGAGGAAGGGGTTGATGAGGAATTGACCAAGCATGTGAAGCAGGAGGATGAGAACAAATGGAGATGCAAGGTCCCTGAGTGCACAAAACTCTTCAAGGCAGAGGTTTTCTGGAAAAAGCATGTTGAGAAGCGTCACCCCAAATGGCTTGATGCTCTCAAGCGTGACGTAAGTCTTTCTCCTTTTCACGATTCCACTCTATCATCAACTAATTATTGTCATATTTTCAGTTCCAGCTAGTGAACACTTATGTCATGGATCCATCCCACATCGCTCCCTCTCGTACAGACGCCAATAGCAACGGCCATTTCCCCATCAACAATAACCATTTTCCAGCCGGAACACCTCGCGGCTTCAATCTTGCCAACATGCCGAGTTTTGCTCCCCCGCTTCCTGGAGGTGTGTTCCCACCACCACCAGCCTTCACATTTTTCCCGACTCATCCTATCCCGAATCCTGGTAACTGGGGAAGTCCTGGAGGGGACTTCGCTGCTATTGATGATCGTAATCAGTCAGGCCCTATTCGCCGACGCAACAATGGTCCTAGGGATCTCCAGCGTGGTCCGTATGATCGTCGTCCTTCAAAGGATATACGGTGGAGTGCTCCAGTCGAGAGGTTTAGCCCGACACGTAATGGCGGAGAGCCCAGGCGTACCGGTGGAGTTGGCGGTAAGTGGGGCGATGGGGCTGGCGGAGCTGCTGTGGGCCCAAGAGAGGCTGTACAGGGTAGGAGTCTCAAGAGCTATGAGGACTTGGATGCCGTTGGCGGCGGTGGGGCCGGAGAACTCAACTATTGAAGTTGAATCGAGCTAGGAAGTAGGGAGAGAAAACTATGAACGGGCTGAGGCTGAAAAAGAAAAGTTTGATCTGTCCGAGACAGGAATTGAGATCGATGACCAATAACTTCGTCTGCTTGAGATCCTATTTACTGTTTCAGCCCCGCTCTGCTGATCTCCCTTTCGATTTGGTCTGCAGAAGCAATACTAAATATGTTTGCTCCATGGTGGTACATCTGGGCCAATCTGTTCGCGCGGTACTTTGCATTTACCTACGTTCTAGGTCATTATCTCTGCCCGTCGCTTCTTTCCTTCAATACCCAAGTTTCGACCCGCAGAAGACGATCATAGCTGTTTTCACATGCTCCACATCATAATGGTACCCCTCATAGATGCTTTCAGACTTCTGGTCTGACTAGATGCATGCAAGCGCTAGACTCTACTACTAGTTGTTTGCTTTCTTTTCGCGGTGTATCTTTCCTATACGGATGTCATTTCAACTGCTCTCCCACTTGGCGGTCCTTTCTCTTCCTATTTAAAAACGACCAACACTGGTAAAAGAAAACAGGCTGGTGTGTTCATGAATCCGAAGAAACCACCCTTTTTCTTTTCTCTGTTTCTTCTGCGGGTTCTCGTTTTGGTTCGAAATTGATTTTTCCCTCCGCGGTTCCGGCGAAGGGTCTGATCGGCCGCATAAGTTGCTGACTCTTTGTACATAACATTAAAACTTAGCTTTGAACTCAGTCAAATTGAAAATAACTTGTCCTCCGATGGTAACTAGATAAGTCTGCAGGCGGAAGAACGATGATAATACGAAGAGCTGAGGAGTTTTCTTTAACTTTTAGAATGAGGGATCTTATATATTTAACACAAGTCTCCACAACATAATCCACAGCTACCCATCTATCCCCTCTCCCTTCAAACCCCCGCCCCCACTCACCCCCACATCCCGAAACGCCACCTCCGCCGGTAACCTAAAACTCACACAAAACATCCTCTTCAACGGCGCCACATCCCTCACATCCCAGACCACCGTATCTGGCGTCTCAGGTGTGATCTCACACCCAAGTAGCCTGCTGATCTCCTCACAGATCTTGACGGCCTCCAGGGTGTTGTCGGGGGATTTGGTGGAGAAGGTGTGGATGTGGATCATGGGGAGTTTGGGAGGGGATGATTGGGGGCGGTGGAAGAGGTGTTTGAGGGTTGCGTAGAGCCCGATGAAGTGGGGGAGGAAGGTGAGGGAGGTCCCGGGGAGGTTGAGGATGTAGTGGGAGAATGTGAGGGGGATGGGGATGGTGGGTTTTTGGTGTTGGGGGGGAAGAGAGTGGGAGGGGGGATTTTGTTTTTGTTTGAGGGGGAGAGATATCGTGTTTGTTTTTGGGTTTGTGGCGATGTTGAGGAGGTAGGTGACTGAGTTCTTGATGAATGTGTTTGCGTCTTCGTTGTGGGCGTGGACGAATTTGGAGACCTGTGGTTCGGGTTTTTGTTGTTAGTAGGGCTTTTTTTTGGTTAGGGGAAGAAAATGTGGGATATCTATTACCTTATTTGTCATGATCGCATCCTCCAAACACTCAAAACACTCCGGATTCAAATCATTCGCCCACACAAAAACCCCCTTCTTCCCCGCTGGAACCGCAAACGGCCCCACTCCCGCCATCACATCACATACCGCCTCCCCGGGCTCAAACAGCGCTACAAGCCGCTTATGCTCCGTGCTGAGCCTGCTGTTCCAGTACACTTTGGAGTAGTCGAAGCGGAAGACGCAGTCGGCTTCTCTCATGGTGACGTTGAGGTCTGGGGACCCAGCGAGCAGTTCGTAGTCGAAGGTCCGGAAGGTCGAGTCGCTGGAGTCGATGGTGGTGGTTTTGTTGATTACGGTACGTACGGAGGGGTTTTTGTCGAGGAGGACGGTCGCGATTAGGGTTTTGTAGGGGAGGTAGGGGGCGCGGAGGTTTAGGTGGGCTAGAGCAAGGGAGTGGTTAGTTAGGGGTTCTCTCTCTCTCGCTCTCTGTTTTTGTAGGGGTAATGAATGAATACCTATATGTCCAACAAGCGTAAAGCCCACAGGAATCCCATCCTGATCCTCCTCAGGAAGAATAGATGTCATTATATCATCTGTATTGTCCGCCCATCTCGTCAGCAAGGATCTAAATACATTTACATTGTTGCGCAAACAACATACGTACGGTATGTCCAGTAGTTGTAATCCAATTCCAGCGTGTAGGGTATCACGCCGACTTCCTGAGTCTTGACTTTTTCTTGGAGCGTGGGACTCCATGTCGAGATATCTGCACACCACAGCCGTTCAGAATTATCACCCTCCTGTCTATTCAAAATTTCAAACACTGTTCCCATCCAAGGTATAGCTAAACACCCCCACTCACCATCAACCCTGATCTCCGGCCTCAAAAGCAAACTCCTCCTCCCCATACTTAACCCCCCAAGCCCCCCCGCAGGGTGTTCATCCGGATCCACCCTCACTATACTAACCCTCCCCAACTTTAACAAGTCCCTCCCCAGCTCCGTCCTGCATTTCGTAATATTCCGATTGTCGAACACGCGCGCCGCGGCGAGAGGAAACTTTTTGTGGAAGAAGGACCGGTCGAGGAGGCGCATGCTCCGGTTTATTGGGGGGCGGAAGAGAGTAGACATGGTGCTTGTAGGTACGGGGGGATCGGAGGAGTTATGAGCTACTGTTGCCATTGTGGGAGGGTTGTCATTGTGGTTGAGGTGAGTGTTTGGTATGGTTTTGGGTTGGTGTAGTAAAGTTCCACTAATTTTTATATATGCGATAGGAAAAAGAGCACTCGAGATTTTTATTTATTAATTTTTGATATCTTGGCTTTACTACATAAGTATGGTCTTTATAGATGAACGGAAGGAGAGCGATTTTTTTTATAAACATTCAACTTGTACCTTGGGAATAGAATTGATATTTCTGATACTTGTTTTCTCCCTCTCCCTTATCCTCACCTCCAGCAACCCTATCACAATCTCCTCATAGAAATTTTATATACAAAAGCACATCACCACCATCTCACACTCAATCCGGTATCCATACAGATTTCTTCATTCGTTTCTCTTCTCGGGTATATTGATCGTTCTCAGGCTTTCTAACATAGCCGTTCTCATAATAAAAAGCAGAAAAGGAAGGGCTCCGGAGATGGAACTGTAACGTGCATGCCCACCCTAAGAAAGCTGAAAAGCAAGCAGCAATGCGGTCAGTTGCGAGGGTAAGAATAGGACTCTGGGTGTATGGCAGGCAGCCCTGACTGCAAGGTAATGCACAAGTCGATTTGAGCCCACTGAGCCTACCAAATCCGCGAGCAAATGCTATTGGTATATCCACCAGGCCCCAGCAATTTCCCTATTAGAAGACCCGCATACGATTTAGAAGAAGAAAAAGAAAAAAAAATCAAACCGAAGAATTATGTAAAAACCCCCGCCCCTCCGCAATCTTGAGGCAAACCCACTCAATCAGCAAAACTCCTCAGCTTCGTGATCTCGTCCAGCAGCTCCTGGAGATCCGGGTCTGAAATCCTATCGCCCAGACTCGGTATCAGGGTTTTTGCTTCCTCGGCCGTTTCGCAGCAGAGTGTGCCTATTATTAACATCCATTAACACATATACGATCAATCAATCAAAACATGAGCCAGCCAACCCCGCAAAAATAGTAACAATAAATAAACAATGCATAGAATTATTATTATTATAATATACCCCATTCCAAGGTATAAGGTTGGTTAATATTTATGGGCAGGAGAGGAGAGGAGATGCGAAACGACGAACCCAGCTGGGAGCGCTCAAAAGACTCGAGGTAGTCGTGGGTGGAGAGGAGTCGTTCGACGGCTTCGATGTTTTCTTTTTGCTTGAAGCGTGCGAAGACATCAAGGTAGTCTTGTGTACTGCGGAGCATTCTGGGGGTGTGCTGTTAGCTAGTGTTTCTCTGTTCTTCAGTATATATTGAGAGAGAAGAAAATGAAGCTGCTGTGGCGATGTGATAATAACACGACGATGAAGACCTCTCAATGGGCCTCACTTGTAAGCTCTAGAAAACAGATATTTGCGGACAGATAGATAGAGAGCCAGCCAACCCAACCCATCCCATTTACACCCCACACTACCACCCCTCTATCTTCCACCAAAGCTGAGTCCAAAAAAGCTCACTTCACTTACTCCGTCTCCTGAAACTCCCTCCCACTAGTCTTCCGATGATCCAACACCGCATTAATCAGCAGCCTCGCCTCTGACAGCGTCAGCGTCGGCACGTTCTGGAACTCGCCGAGCTTGAGCTCCGACGATGCTTCTTCGTCGCCTTGAGGCTGTTCGCGTGTGCGTGATGTCTGTTGGGTTGTCATTTTTGTAAGGCAGTGTAGGGTGTTAGAGGATTGATGAGGGAGGTGAGCGGCGAGCGGTGGAGGGTAGTGGGTGAGGAAGGGTTTCAAGGTCGAGGACAGGTGTTGAAAGTTAGCGGTGGTGAATGTGAGAGTCCCATTTTCTTTTAATAGAACACCAGAAAAAGAGCCCCATTCACAACCTCAACCCAAACCTCCGATTCACCATCTCAAATCCTCCAATTGAATCCCTCTACCACTTGTCCTACCAGTCCTCCCAATCCCCAGCCCCCAGAAGAAAAGAAAGAAAAGAAGAAAAAAAAGGTCCTGAAGCAACTTCACGCTTCATCCACCACGACAGCTAACCGACTTCCACTCTCCACTCTCCACAACAACCATGTACGTCCCCTAGAACAAAACCGAAAAAATAAGATAAAATAAGGGACGACCACTGAAGCTAACAGACCGAACAACCAGGGTCGTCTTCGCTCTAATAATCATCAACAAAGCCGGCGGATTAATCTACCAACGTGACTTCCACGAAGGCCTAACTAAGCTCTCTATAAACGACTACCTAATCCTCGCAGGAACATTTCACGGGTACCCTCCCCAAACTATCCCCCTTCCAAAAAACCTCACCTCACCTAACCCCCCCGCTCCAAATAACAGCATCCACGCCATAACCGCCCGCCTCACCCCGCCACCCCTCCTCCCCTCCCCGCCCCACAAACCCTCAGGGATCGAAGTCCTCGAATCCGACACCTTCAGACTCCACTGTTTCCAGACACTCACAGGAACGAAGTTTTTGTTGTTCACAGAACCGCATCAGCCGAATGCGGAGGCAGTCCTAAGGAGAGTGTATGAACTGTATGCAGATTACGTGATGAAGAATCCGTTTTATCAGAGTGAGATGCCGGTGAGGTGTGAGGCGTTTGAGAGGCATTTGGGGAGCTATATTAAGCCGAGGCAGTAGGGGAAGGGAGGGGAGGGTATTTGGGAGATGTTTGTTTGTATATACATAGGGAGTTTTGCGGGATTGAATGATAGATGGCGTCGTGAGAATGTGTGTGGTTTTCTATCTGTTTGCTCTAGGTGATGCGACTACCGTCATCAGATCGTTATTACATATGTATACCAATCACGCTTTTGATAATTGAGCCACACGTCCATGGCTAAAATGGGAAGAGACCACCCCCCCCGTTTCACCTACTCCTCTTCCTCTTCCTCACCCTGATCAATATCCTTCTCTGCTTCTTCCTCAAAGGTATTCATCGGGACGTCGTACAGACGCAGGACAGGTTTGTTTGGATCCTGTGAGATTCATGTTAGCAACTAGACCCCTGAGTCCTCTCATTAAAACTAAACGGATCAGTATATCATACCTTGACTAGAACGTATTTGCCCTCAGGCTTCTTGAGACACATGTCAACAATCGTCCGCACGATACCCCATCCATTGGAGAGGCTTAGGTTCATTTGGTTAGCGAATTCGCGGGGCTTGTAGGCCGCGACGCCGAGGATAACGTGACGGTCGTTGTTCTTCGGGTTAGCGCGGGAAACAAATCTAGATGAAAAAGAATTAGACCTTTCCACCCAGCATCATTAAGATAAGGAGGGACATACCCTAGCTTCATCACATCCGCATTTGCGAGAATGCTCTGTACGGTCCACCTGGCGAGCTTACAGCTGTTGTTCTTCATCTCCGTGGCCACCACAGCACCACGTTGGCTGACAAGCTTTGACCTCCAATCAAGAGCGCCGCCACTGCCTTGAGCCTTATGATCAAATTCATTCAGGGCCTTAACGGTCAAAAACAAATCCTCTCCGTTGACAGCATTCTTCATGACAGCATCGAGCTCCGTACGGACGATGAGATGGACCGGCTCTTCATCGTTCAAGGAGAGATCAAATCGACGATATTTGTACGCCTTGGAGGCCAGGGGTTCCGTTTCCTCCGAGGGGTCATAGAAAGGGTTTTCGTGGGTCATCTCGAACTTTGAGGTTTCGTTCTCGATGACTGTTTGATTGGCGAAATTATGATTGATGAATGTAGCTTCAAGAGCAAGGGCGCCAGGGGCATTTATGGAATCCTTGTTGCCCTCTGACAGCTCCAGGGGAGCATCCGCAGCATTCTCGTTGACGGTTACCATGTCGAGACTCGAACCATCGCGCTTGTCGAGATAGACCTTGTTCCCTTGACGGAGAATGACAATATCCCAAGAATATACCGAGCGAGGAGAGCACATGAGCATCGACAGAATGTTATCTGTAGCGAAGATAGTAGCCTCGTCCTTCTCTGCTAGTTCTTGGATGATGGGATCAGATGACGTCGTGACATTATACGCTGCTCGATCCACCACATTGAGTTTTCTTTCCGTAGTCTTTACCGGCTGTTTATCGTATGTGCGGTCATAGTAGTAAAGGAAACCATAACTATCTAGATCCTCCCCCTCGTCGGTATCCAGATTGAGCTTGGTGAGGCGATTGAAATCAATCTCCTCAAGCATCTTCCATTCTGGCTTGACGTTGACCGATGCGTCGCGGTTGCGTTGTGGCTTGTCGTAATCCTTCCACCCAAACCTCCGACCACCGCGGCCTCCGCGTCCGCCACGGTTGTCGTAGTACCCACGATCGCCGCCTTGCCCACCACGCCCTCCGCCGACTCTCTGGAACGCTCCTCGGCCACCTCGATCGTTTCTTCCCCCACGCTGGCCGCGTCCGCGGAAGATAGTGCCACCTCCACGCCCGAAGCCACCACGAGCCTTCGTTGTATTCCTTGTGTTATCGACAACCGAGAATGAAGATTCGTCTTCTGCTACCTGTATAGCGAAAAGACTTGATGTTCCCGCTCCGTAAACCTGCTGATCTGCACATAAGTGTCAGCAATTGCTTCTCTGGGCACACTATGATGCTTCTAGGTACCTCTGTAGCTTCGGTTATATTGCTGTCTACCGCCTCGGCCATCGCGACCGTCCTTGCCCTCACTGGTCCAGTCTGCCATCCGCCCCAGCTTGTCGCCTTTCGAGTATGGCGCATACGGGACGCCATCGAGTGTCATCTCAGCAGAAGTTGGAGGGCCCCAAGTTTCATCTGCAGGAAGCGCCGAGACGATTCCAGAAAGTGATATGGACGCCATGTTGAGTTAGGGTTGTTTGTTTTGAAGACGCCGGTTTGTTCGAGATGAATTTGGTGTTTTAATGTGGGTGGGCGAGGAATCTTGGCACCAAAAGAAAACAGAAATCCGTAATTCCATCTCACGTAGCTAGCGCCGCTTTAAAGGGTGAGCTGAGTAAGCCTGCCCTAAGCTCACGCGAACTGGACGAGCCTCACCCTGAGTTCGCGCGAGCATCCACTTCATCCCTTACAAACATAGCCCAGTGGACCTCGCACTGAAAATGGACCGGAAATAAAGGGTGTGGGTACCCTTCTGGCCTGGCTCTCCTTCGACTCTGGCCTGCTATCCTACGACTCTGGCCCGCTATCTAGATATGGCGCAACTACGAGTCAACATGCGAAATTAATAATCGATGACAACCCAATACCTACTTGCCTTGGCTTTTGCCGACAAAGCTTTTTACGAGATAGATTCGCCCGAGAAATTCTGGCAGCTTCAGATTCCAAAAGGCGAAAAAGCACTTGCCCTTCAATGGAAGACGCTGTAAAGAATCTACTAATCCTTTGTAACGCCACCTTGTAGAAAAGTGTTTCTGAAGAGCCATTGCCCAGAGTTACATTCGAACGCATAGTTCGGTCCGTGATGTGAATGTCTGGATACTTTGGATATGCCACAGTCCATGCTATACGTCGCTATATAGGCAAGAAACTAAACGGTGAGGTTTGAGAGATGGCCTCTAATAAACAAAAAAATATGCTGACAAACTATTTAGAAAGGTATACTGAAACTGAACGTTCACAACACATTACTCAGAATGATTCGCGTGTATATGACCAAAGCTACATGACAAACACCTCTTCTTGCGATGGAAGGCAGGCCTTCCTAGATAAAGCAGCGCAGCACGACCATATCGAGTACTTTCAAGGCCTTAGCAAAATTTGTGAACAAGGCCTGCTCCATGCCCTTCCGGCCGAGGAAAAGGCTGCCCTGAAAAATGTTCCATAAATGATTGAACTTAGGGATAGGGTGCGGCAACTCGAAATGGAGGGCGCCAGTGCCGAAGATATCAGATATGCGAGAAACAAAGTTCGTAGCTGTCGTGATAGCCTAGGGAGAGTAACTTTATAGGATTTCCAAAACCAGTAGGTTAAGGATAAGAGAGACTGGAAAATCAGAACACAAGGGAAAGAGCAAGCTGAAGACTTAAAGTCCACTGAACTCGTTCAATTACTCTCTAGGATAATACCTGAGCGTGGTCGCCTTGCTAAGATGATGGTTTTAGATAAGGTCATCTCGAAACAAGAAAGGAAACAAGTTGTTACAGATCTCTATTCATTCATAGCCAGAGATTATACAGTCTTGTATCGCCCTGTAATGTATGGAAATCCAGAAGAGAACCCAGAAGAAGGATTCTAGATCGTGCATGAAGGTGTGCTCTTCACCGTAGAGGGCGCCTATTGCCATGAAAGCTCTTGTGCTGGTTTTGCTTGGTGCACAAGATAATTTTTCCCGGATTTCCTTGATTGCCAGATCGAGGTCGATTATGAATGCCTGCCAGGAAGGATTATCCTTTTCCTCATTCATCATTAG
>JAJDMY020000731.1:0-16328 GCA_022345705.2 Sabuloglossum arenarium | reverse complement strand
ATGTGGGTAGGAGTCGCGCAACGTGCTTTTTCACGTTTTTCGCTAAAGTGGCTCAGACTTGTTTCCCATGACTGTACAGCAGATTCAGAGAAGGGACTTCGGGGCTGATTGAGCTCCCGGATGAAGATCCAAATATCTTTGAACACTTCGTGCATTGGATCCATATGAACTAAATTCTCTCGCATACTTCCTGCATTGGTTCTATAGAAGGGACATAATTCCTGGGAACAAAAACTCCTCTGAACCACATGGCAATGACGACTTTGCACGATTGCTCAACAAACAGTGATACAGGAGAATGTGAGGTATCCACGGGATTCACGTCGACACGTCATATAATTACTCAAAGGGCTTTTATTTCTCAAGTGGCATCCTTGATTTTTAGAAAGCTCATTGATATGGAGTAAATTAATGCCATAGCCTCGCTAAAGCACAACAAAAAGGAGCCTCAGGGAAATGAGAAACACCGTAAATGACAGGTGCTCAAATCTTGATCGCGCTCTCCATGGCCTTCCGTTTCTTCTCAGTTCTTGCCTGGGCCTTGGCACCCATGATACCACCGCCCCAGTGACGCTTGCTCTCCTCATACTTGTCGGAATAGCCTTCCTTGATGGCGGAGACCAGTTTCGCGAGCTCAGACTTGTCCTCAGATCGGACTTCAGTGATGGCTAGAACGGCAGCAGTCTAAAGAGCAAAAAGGAGGGTCGTATTAGCGATGGAGACAGTAATCGAAAAGAGGGCTATGGCTTACCTTCTTGTTGACAACCGTTCCGAGTCTAGCCTTACCCTTAACAATCGCATAGGGGACACCCATCTTTCGGCAGAGGGCAGGCAAGAAGATAACAAGCTCGATGGGGTCGACGTCATTCGGGATGAGGACTAACGAAGCCTTCTTGTTCTCAACAAGTCCCACAACGTGATTTAGCCCATACTTCACGGCATACGGCTTCTTGCTAACATCCTCCTTCTTCTTGCCATCAGCTACGGCCGTGGCCTCCTTGTGCAGTCTCTCCTTCTTCTCAGCACTGTTCTCTGGACGGTACTTGTTGAGAAGCTTGAAGGTCTGCGTGGCGAGATTGCGGTCGAGAACGTTTTGGAACTGAGCAATCGCAGGAGGAACTTTGAGGCGGAGGTTAAGGATCTTCTTCTGTCGTTGAAGGCGGACGTACTCCGGCCACTTTACCATGCGCGAGAGATTGCGGTGCGGTTGGATGTCTTGACCGATACCGAAGTTGCGTGGTCGCTTTTCGATGAGCGGGTTCTGTACGTAGATGTAGCTCGTCAGAGGCGAAAAGATAATGAATTGGGTGTTAAAAGTACATACCTTGGCCTTCTTTGTCGCTCCCGCCTTGCTCTGAGGGAAGGGCGCAGGTGCCGCTTTGCGTGGTTTTGGAGGCTATCATTGAGAAAAGAAGAATATCATCAGCGAATCGTGTTCACCAAAGCGTAATTCTTCTTTGAACTCTAGAGAGACTGGTGTAGTGGCGTCTCCGCTCACTACAACAGCTCAAGCCATTATCATCACCAACGCTAGGCCAACCCTTGCGGGATGGCAAAGCGATGATGGAATGCCAGCGAGGCCTTGCACATCGTGGTTGAAGGTCGCAACGCGAGGCAATTCATATAAGTGCAAAGGCGAGGATTTGCGACTTGCTTACCACCATGTTGTCGATTTTGTTGTCGTCCTGCGTGGGTTGTTGTGAAGATGCTAACGATTGAGGAAGCGATCTCGTTGTTTAAAAGATTTTGTCGAGGTAGGACTGGGTTTTCGGATTTCTATCTTGGCGAAGAAACTAGGGCTAGCCCTGGAACAACTCGGCATGCCACAAACTCTTGGCGCCCATCCCTGTTTCCAAACGCTCTGGGGTAAGAGAGCTAAATGCAGAGTATGAGTAGAGCACCTGCCTCAGTCAATGTGCTATGATTCTCTACTGTAGATATCAATCACCCAGCATACACAATGGGGGAGAACGCTCCTGATCTGACAAGCCGATTCTACGTTCTCATAACGGGAGCCAACAGGTCTGTGATTCGGGGCTCTTTCCGAACGGGACACGATAGCGGATATTTTCTGATCGTTAGCTAATATGACTTGGGTTTTCATAGTGGTCTGGGCTTTGCCACCTGCTATCGTCTCATCGATGAATTCCTCCATACACATCAAGAAAATGAGTCTATTACCCTCATTATAACCACCCGAGATACTCGAAAAGGGGACAGCACTATCGCCCGACTCCAAAAATATGTCGAACTGCTATCTAGGAACAAGCATCCAGACGCGCGAACCCGAATCTCATTCCAGGCTGAAATACTCGCTCTTGATTCGCTGCTCTCAATAGAGAGGCTGTCTAGAAAGCTTACTAGACAAATACCAAAACTGAATGCTGTGATCCTAAATGCTGGGTATGGAGGGTGGACCGGGATTGATTATTGGATGGCAGTGCGGCAGGGAGTGATGGGTTACATGGAGTCTGTTACGTGGCCGAAATACAAGCTAGCAACTGTGGGGCTGGTGACGAAATCACAGCTACCACAAAGAGATTCTCTCATACAAGGGAAGCAAAATACTAGTGATGATAGCGACGATGAACACAATGCGCCACCTCTCGGAGAGGTGTTCTGCATAAACACCTTTGGACATTATCTCCTTGCGCACAATCTGGTGTTCTTACTGGAGAAAGCGTCGTCATTTTCTAAAACCGGCGAAAGAGGTCGCATCATATGGGTCTCCAGCATAGAAACCGAAGCCGTGGTTGATGAATTCTCCACAGGAGACATCCAAGGCCTAACCTCAAACAGACCCTATGAAATATCTAAACGTCTCTGCGACATCCTGACTCTGACGTCAGATCTTCCAGCCACTAAACCATGGGTCAACAGCTTCTTCCATCCTCCACGGGAATGGAGCCCTGGCCAGATGTCTGGCGAGATTCCTAAGATGTACGTCACCCATCCAGGTATCTCCTCCACAGAAATCTTCCCCATTCATTGGATCCTCGCCTTTTTCAAAGTCATCTCCTTCTTCCTCGCGCGCTTGTTCGGTTCCCCTTGGCATACCATCGACCCATACAAAGGCGCCTGCTCGGCTGTCTGGGTCGCGCTGTCCCCACAAGCTCAACTAGATGCCATCGAGGCGAAGGAAGGCCCCGGAAAATGGGGTTCCGCGACAGATCTGTGGGGAAATGACCGGGTCAGGAGGACGGAGGTTGGTGGGTGGGGATGGGGCGGCGTTGTTGGAGAGGAGGTTCATAGCAGAGGGAGGATTAGTACTGCAAGAGCGTTGACGAAAGAGGCGAGGGAAGAGTTTGAGATGTTAGGGAGGGAGTGTTGGAAGCAGATGGAGGAGCTACGCATGGAGTGGAAGATGAGACTCGTCGGCTTAGAGTGAGGCATATATCAGTTCATTTATAGAGGGTCCTCGTACCCTTACATATTATATTTTTACGATGGTTGGCTATAAGAGAATGGATTATGGCAAATTTGCGAATTGAATTCTAAACAGTCATCTTATGTTCCTATCTATGCCTTTTTCGAACGCCATAGACCCAAACCCCTTATATGGAGAAGAATTAGAAAGAAATTCACAACCCGTCCACCCTAACGCCAACCCCTCTCTCCTCCGCTATCCTCACGATCTCCTTCCCAACCACCACATCCATCAGCCCCATACCTACAGCCTTAAACACTACATTCCCCCTAGCTAACCACTCATTCAACCCATCATCACTCTCTTCCCCTAATGCAGCATTCTTCCTTAACATAACCAACTCCCCTACCTCTACCATCTGCTCTCCGCCCAACCCTGCTTGATACACCTCCCCGGCCTCCTCCAGACATGCAGTCAAACTATCCACCACCACCACCCCACCCTGCTTAGCATGCCTCCCGCTATGCAGTGGCGCCACAGCCTGCCGCAGGATATCAGGGTGCAGCTCGCACATATGCCTTTTATAACTCCCAATCGCAACAACGAGGCGACCTTTCCGCCTCCCTTCTGTATTAGTGAGATGCTCCGCCGGAAACAACGGCTGCGTGCTCGGCGTGCAGCAAAAAATCACATCCGCCTTCCGCACCTCCTCCTTCAGCACACGCTCATACTCGCCATACTCGCGGCTCAGAACGCTGAACTTCGTCCCGCTGCGCCAATCGGCGCTCTCCTGGGCGTAGAAGCGCTCGAGGAGCGGTTTGGCGCGCGTGAAACTGCGGTTTATTATGTAGACGTGGTTTACCTCGTCGCCGCGCAGGAGTAGCGAGAGTCGGATGTGCCAATAAGCTTGGGCGCCGGCGCCGAAGACGGTGATGGAGGTGACACGTTGGCGCTTTTTGAAGAGGAGGGAGGAGAGGAGCGCGGTGCGGAAGGCGGTTAGGTGAGCGGCATCGAGGAGAGCGGAGGGGAGGCCACGGGCATCTAGGAGGGTGAGGAAGCCTTGGGGCGATGTGCTGAGAGCGGTTTCTGGTACAGAATCTCCTCCTGCTTGTTCACCATCATCACTATTACTTGAAGCAGCTGCCCCAGCCCCAGTTCCTGACGACTCAACCAAGGAGACGATCTTAATCCCAACCGCATCGTCATGAGAAGCCGGCATGAACAACGTCGACCCGCCATTCTTCCGCAAGATAGACGTCCGCTGTGGTTGGCCAATCGCGCAGTCAGGCGTCTGGACCGCCGTTGAATATGTGTGCAGCGCTTCAGCGAGGGTTTTTTGGAGCGAATTGACGTCATCTCGTGTCAGGGAATGCAGAAGCTTGTCCATAGATGCGCCATTGAGGATTGCGAGAGGCATTGTTGGAATGGAGGAGGTTTTGAGAATTGGCCAGAAGCAGATTGGAGATCGTCAGCGCCAACTCAT
Source organism: Sabuloglossum arenarium (assembly GCA_022345705.2). Lineage (NCBI taxonomy): Eukaryota > Fungi > Ascomycota > Geoglossomycetes > Geoglossales > Geoglossaceae > Sabuloglossum > Sabuloglossum arenarium. Next base: position 11,478 of record JAJDMY020000731.1, on the reverse strand, counting down.
CGGACATGCAAAACCTCCTTCAACAACAATCGCAGCATAATCGCCTATTCAAGCACTCAGTTTTCTTCCCTACCCAATTAACCACTTTGCCTCCATGACGTCATCCCAATTACTAACAGACCCTAATCTCCGGGATTATTTTAGGGCAATCGATGCCTAAGCTATAGAGGCTCCCACCAAGGATTTAGCATGTACTTTCCCAGCAACAATAACGTCGACAACGATGACAGATGAACAATTAAAAGTTTCCAACGCTAGCAAGAAGGGGATTTCGTGGATAATTTGACATTATTATGTCAGTACTACCTCAGGGGAAATTAGAAGCGACAATTGATTTCCACTTGCACTTCAAACTAACATCACATTTCCTACAGCAACCCAAGCTCAGAACCCTCACCTCGATCCTTCATCCACAACCGTTCACGATGCCACCACCATTACTCCGCCGCTCAATCCTTACCTCCCCTACCCTCTGCAGCCTCTCTAAACACCCAACCCCTCTCCCTCACCACCACCAACGCTTCCACTCAACCCACCAACCTTTCCAACCCCCCTCCTCCTCCGTCTCCGCAACCGAAATATCCCACTTCAACGCCCTCGCATCCACCTGGTGGGATCCCCACGGACCCTCGCGGCTCCTCCACCTCATGAACCCCCTCCGCCATGACTTTATTGCCCGCTGCCTCTCCCAGAACCCAGCTCCTCCCGCCAACACGCAACAGCTGCGCTACCTCGATATCGGTTGCGGCGGCGGGATCTTCGCTGAAAGCGCCGCGCGGCTCCCCACAACAGCAAGCGTCACAGCCATCGACCCCAGCCCCTCCGTCTATGCCGTCGCAGTCGCGCACGCAAAAAAAGACCCCTCCCTCCACAAAGACGGCGAAGAGAAACTAACCTACTACAACACCTCCATCGAAACACTCCCTGTCCCCACAACACAATCCTCCCAATACGACATCCTCACCCTTTTCGAAGTCCTCGAACATATCACCCACCCCGCGCCCTTCTTGGAATCCTGTTTCCCGTTCGTGAAACCAGGCGGTTGGATCATAGGAAGCACAATCGCGCGCACGTGGACGAGTTGGTTAACTACGAAGGTCGTGGCGGAGGATATTCTAGGAGTGGTGCCTAGGGGCACGCATGAGTGGTCGCAGTATATTAATGAGGAGGAGTTGAGGGCGTGGTTTGAGGGAAGGGGCGAGTGGGGCGAGGTGAGGGCCATGGGGGTGGTTTATGTGCCGGGGTTGGGGTGGAGGGAGGTTAGTGGTGGGGAGAGATGGGGGAATTATTTCTTTGGGGTGAGGAAGGAGGGAGGAGAGAAGGCGGAGGAGCAGTTGTAAGATTAGTGGGGATTGGGGTTTGTATGATATATGGTATTTGCGAATTGCAATTTGTGGAACAGTATATACCAGCGCGTTATAGAAGGGCTTTTCAGATCTCCAGGGCAGCATCAATTCACTTGAATTAACCAAACCGGAGGAGGCTAGTACCTGGTCTAGTAGCGTTACTGTTGTACTGCACGACCCGCAGAAAACGAACAACCACGTGCGAGTTAGTTTCCCATCAATCGAAGATCACTGAAAACGTGCATAAGTCCCACTGACAACATGATTACAACTGCCTTGTTATTCTTTTTCACTGGGGACAGAATTTGTATGTACATACAGTACAGAAAGGAAAAATGAAGGGGTCGTGTGGGAGAGAAAAAAGGCATCCACAAACCCTCCTCCCAAAAGGAAAAAAAAATGGTTCAATTTCTAACGACGAAGAATCAGAGAAAACAAAAGTTGATAGAAGGGATGGAAGTTGTCGCCGAACACCTGTCCTGTGTGGCCTCTGTATTGAAAGGAAGATTGAGAAAGAGAGAGAACGATGTAAGGGAATATAGGGTAGGTGAACTGCTGGTCGTAGCAGTTTGCCTCCCATACTTGAATCCGTTGAAAGATCCAAAATAATGCACACATCACTCGGATCGCTGTCGCCTTGATCCTGAAATCCCTCAAAGAGATTGTTCATAACCCCGATTCACCTGAATCGTAACTGGGTTATCCTCAGACGTATACCCCGGATCCGGAGCCTCACCCGCCCACGTCTCAAACGCAGCGACTCTCTTCCTCGCCTCCTCGGGGGACTCCTCGCAATCGACTTCATGCAGGTTCCCCGTGCCGACATCGTAGATCATGCCATGGACCTGTAACCCACGCTCTCTGATCGCGTCAATGACGCTAGCATTCTCTTTGAGTGTGCGCACGCCTTGTTGGACGTTCAGCTCAACGAGTTTAATCGCGCGTTCGTCGTCTGTGAGGTTCGTGAGGTAGTCGAGGTGTTTCTGGCGGAGGAGCCGGATTGGCATGAGCCAGGTATCGATCAGACCGAGCTTTTTGTTGTTGAGAGCTGCGTTCACACCACCGCACCCAATGTGGCCACAGAGGATGATATGTTTGACTTTGAGGTGCTCGACGGCGTAGAAGATGACGCTCTGTGAGTTGAGGTCGCTGGGGTGGAGCACATTGGCTATGTTGCGGTGCACGAATACGTCGCCGGGTTTGAGATCAAGCAGCGTGGTCTCAGGCACGCGAGAGTCGGAGCAGCCAATCCAGAGGATTTCGGGCTTTTGGCCGGTCGCGAGGTTAGGGAGGAGGAGAGGTTCTTCCTCCGCTATGCGGTCGGCCCAGGTCTTATTGCGGCTCAAGAGAGTACGGACGGGATCTGTGTCGTTGGAGAGAGACATTTAGCTAAGTGTTCTGATATCGAATTGGTCTTGGTGGATTGACTGGGCAGAAGGATTGCTGTAGGGAACTATTCTAGGAGCAATTGTGTTGCGCTTTCAAGTGAGAAGTGCTCTCAAGTAGAAGAAGAGGAAAACGAGCTTTGTCGGAGCGCAGCGCTAGCTTTATGATCCAATGGACTTGGCGGCAAAGAAATAATTACCAAATTCCAAAGGAAGTAAGCGCCATTGAACGGAACATCTCCTCACCTCCTGCACTACGCACCATCGCGCCCTATTGACCTATCTTGCTGTGGTTTGAGAAAGCTTCGCGGGGTTGTTGGTTGGTTGGGTCCAATGAGGAACGGGTGGAAAGCTCAACAAAAAAGCAAAGAAAAATAAATAACTTCGTTTAAATCGAGAAGGTCACCTGGGATAGGGCTGAGTCGGTGGATATCAGTTACGAAAGGGCGGATGGGAATGTCAACGAAGCTTAGAGGAATGGAAGTTCTTATAGGGTAGATCTCTCTTTTCCCCGAGACCGTTTGCAGCAAAAAAGCAAGATGAAGAATTGATTGCGCAAAAAAAAAGGAAGATTAGACAGCTAGTCTCTAGATCGATGGCGTTGACTCGCATTTCTCCGAGGACGTGAATTTTGTTCCTCCGCACACAAACTGCATCACGAGTTTATCTTCTTTCCTTATGCTTTTTTTTCTTTCGCATCACAGGGTGAAAACAACTGTTTTAGCCATCGGCTGCTGTTGCTTGTGGGGGTTTCGGTGGGATGGAATGTTCGCAAGGTGGTCAGTGCCAAGGATGCGTTGTTCTAGATTCCAGAACGAGTACGCGGTACGTAACTCATATTGGGATGAGGCTTGCCTCGGGACGGGGAAATGGCTCGAATTATTATTTGCTATAGGATAGTAGATTTCGATGTTGTGAAACAGCTACGAGATTTGATCTGAGTACTCAATGTCTGAGCGAAAGTGCATCCGGAAATGGAGGGTTTTGACGCCAGGTCTTTTCGCTGAGTGTAGACGCCTCTTTAACGCCCAAACGGGAGCCCAAACGGGCTCAAGCCAAGACTACACCTTGTCCTTGACCCCACCTCACATCCGTCTTCGAAAATCCCATTTTTCATTCTCAGGAACAGTTTCTTATCATCGTTTTCCATCTATAAATATGAGCCATAAAATCCACCTACTCGATTCCATCCTACACTTTCCATCTCCTCCCTTGTTGGCTACTACTTGCTTCTTAAGGCAATAATTGATTTTGCGGAAGAGACACAAAGATTCACACGCAGAACTACCAACAGAGAAAACTCTTCCCAACTTACACCCACACTATTAGTAATCATAACTACAAGTCAACCTTGGTTAGAACGATCATCCGATTTAGCGATAATCCCCGTTTAACGATAACGAACTCCTGATTTAGCTATTCCTCATACAAATCTAACGATATATCCCTTCCTACGATATCGTTGAACCTCTCTCATATATATCGTTCTATCTGTTGCACGCCGCTCATCGATATCGCTTATTCGTGGATGGCGTACGCCCCTCGTCGAGTGGCGTACGCCATTCGCGAATGAGCCCCCTCCCATCGTCGAGTGGTGTCGCGTTTGCCATGTCCTAGACACTGCGCCCTTCAAGAACAATTTACGTTTACCAGCACCACTGTATGCTAATTCTTATGAATAATTATTCATTAAATAGCCTCTAGTAGGTAATATAAGTGGAGTACTGGCTGGCTGGACGGCTTCAAGAGACGAACACTGTATAAAGGAATACAAACAACACAGAGAGGCTGGCTCAGCAGACAAGCATGGGTTAATAAAGCGTACAGAGGAGTTACGCAAGATTGTCAAAGACTATAAGTCGCGAGATATCTTCAATATGGATGAGACTGGCCTATACTGGAAAGCTACGCCAAACCATACATTTGCTACGGAACGACAGTCTGGTTTGAAGAATGAGAAAGCGCTTATTACAATAGTAGCTTGCTGCAATGCTACGGGAGAAGAACGACTACCTCTGTGGATAATTGGAAAGTCGAAGACACCTCGTTGTTTCATAGTTAATCTTATTGTTGTCTCGTCTATGAACGTCATATGGCGTAATAATTAAGAGCTGGATGAATGGAGCTATTATGCTCGATTGGCCACGTTGGTTTGACAGCTCTATGCGAGGACAATGAGTACTTCTCTTAATAGATCATTTCTCCACACATGAGATGGTGTCATGGCTGACTTGGTGGTCGGCGGTCTAGGTACTATAGGCATTGGTCAGGACAATGGGACTGCATCAGCTTGACTGATGGTTATTTAGGTGGACTAGAAGCAGGGCGGGTATAGGATGTAGTATAGACTATAGTTAGCCTAGCTACAGCAAAAGTCTATCTAAGGTAGATAAAAGTATTGACTGATGAGGGTTTTAAGAAGCCACCTATCAGAGACGTTCAGCACTCAAAATGCTTATGCTTCTACTTAGTATCGCCAGAGCAACACTTTTAATTTGTGTTTAGTAACCAAAAAATAAGCAGATTTTGATAACCATATGCCTATATAGGTATTACTTATATGTATTCATATGAGTTCATTTTGATATTGTGAATAAATATAATTAATTGAATTACATTTCTGTAATTTCCAAGTCATTTCACATGTGCATATTCAGATTATAAGTAGCTTCTAAGTGGTAAACTAATTCTAACTAGTCACATATATTTTCATACTTCAGCTAAGTATAAGCATAAGCATTTCAGGTACTAGTCTTCTTTATTATTCCTATATATATGCGACTAAGTGGTTAGGGACTGCAAAAGTATTGCCTGAAGCAAAGAATCTAACTCACAACAAACATTTGACTTTGGCCAAGTCCTTATAGCTGCATTCTATGCTATTGTCACTGCAAGTCTCTATCTATATAGTAGATTGGCCTGACTGACTGACCTTTATCTGGAACAGCTTAGCATACTATAATAATAAATCATATATCTTGATTATTTTCACTTTAATCGCTTTGACAAGTGAAGTAGCGTTCAATTATAATTGTCATCTTACTTATTTAAAGAAAAGTTAGGATATTAAATTTTGCTCTACTTTCAAGACAATTAACACACTTGTATTCTTTTACCAGATAGTAATTTGATACTTTACTATTGTTTCTGGACTTCTATTCATTCTCTTTGATGCCAGCCACCCTAGTGGAGCAGGAACTGCCTCTACTATAGCCTTGGCTTATTGTCAGATATAGCCACCTCAACATTGGATGACAACTAAGCGACTATAATGATTATATGTAAAAGATAGTTTTGAGCTTCGTAGGTAGTATGTCAACAACTAATTTCCTCATTATACAATAGTATTTCAACGTATACTTGCTGTGCTATGCTATATGGATCTTATAAGAAACAGACTAATTTCAAGGTGCTAGGTTTCCAACAGTACGTAGCACAGATGTGTAGTTGTCAACTTGTGTTTTATTAATGCTAGAACTGATCGCTAACCTCCTAATGAGGCTAGCTCACCCTATTTATATATTGCAAGATAGGCTCAGAATAAGGCTATCCATTATCTGACCTTTTAGGTCGAGAAGATTATTACTAGTAGACCTACCATTTGGCTATGCCTCTCTGTTAGCTCGCAATTTAAGTGTAGCTAGTATTATGGCTGATACTACTATAACAGTAGCACAATGCTAAGGCTTCTTGCATTTATGGTACAAATTTTCTTTGGCTCTCTGATTACATTCTGCTAGAATAAAATCGAACATCTTATTCTTAATAATAAGATTGATAAAGATCTTGGAGGTCGAGTTTGATTCTAGAGTGGAATATTTTTTGAAAGAAAGCTTCATTCTCTCTGTTTCTCTTTATTGCTTCTACTTTATTTATAATCTGAAAGCTTCTCGACATTCAATCATTTGTTGAAAATATTCACCTCTAGTTGAGTAGCTAATTTAATAATTTCAATATCACGGTATGTCAAGCCATTTCAGGTGTAGGTCAGTCGACCAGGCCAACTAACCATACAGGTAGAGGCTGGCTGCGGCCATGGTATAGGCTACAGCCATAGGGGCTCGGCTGAGGTCGGCCAAGTAACTCTCAAGTCAGATATTTATTTTAGGTTGGTAACGTTACTTTAAGTAACGCCTTGGTGGACCCTAACTACATAGCTGCATATATATAGTGTAATGATTCGTTAAGTCTAGATCCAACCTGAAGCTTAAAGGATCCTGCATCTAAGGACTTGAGTTGCAAGATATAATCTCTATTGCTTAGTGTCATGGTGGTACCAGCCATAGCAATAGCCATGTCCATACGGCAGTCCGACGGGGAGACGCCGCCCAATAGTGGGTCTCCAAATAGTTATCTTCTCGGCCGAGAGAGTCAAGTGACGGAAGATGTCATCCTGAGACTACACTGCAGTATATAAATATAGTACGCTGGCCTGAGAAGAGAGGCCAGCGATCAGTTCTAACATCAATAGAATCTAAGTTGCTGTCCATCTAATTGAATACGTACCTTCGGGAACCTAGCGACTCGCAAGTAGGCCGTCCCATACTCAATCGAATTGTATTGCCCAGCGACTAGGTGTCGGAATGCCGGCGAACGTCAAGTAACTCGATCGTCGTCACACTATCCACGAAGCCCAAGAAGTACCCTTTGCGTAGGGTCCTTACAGTTCTGATCGCTCTATAAAGGGAGATAGTCCGGCGAATATCAAATATCACAAAAGATGGAAGCAAGCGGATCGTCGTTCCAAGTAATAGACCCGGTCGAAGAATCGTCAGGTGGAGCGACCGTGTCGTCTGCATCCGAAACGCTATCGGATCGAAAGAAGCGCTTAGAACAAGAGAGAGCGGACCTTCTAAGAGAGATTGAAGTCAAGAAGTTAGAAGCGCAGATAAGGTTGCTTCGCAAGCAGGTCGACGCCGACACGGGAACGGGCGAAGTAGACGCTTCAGATGACTTGACGGTGGAGACTGCCAGTACGACGAGTAAACGTCTCAGGAACGAGGAAGCCGACAGTGAGTCGCCGTCGGCCAAAAAGAGCAGTTCGAGGGGACACATACGAACAGCTAAACAGGAAAATTATGATGGGAAAACCCTTCACAGTTTGCGGGAGCATATTCGACTCTGTGAAACGACTTTCCGTTTGTCCCCTAGAGACTTTACCAACGATGCAACCAAGGTGCTTTACATATCACAATACCTCGTCGGGGAGACAGCGAGTACCTTTGGCCGATTAGAAGAGCTAAACGGCCAGGATAAGACCCCATGAGAGGAGTATAAGACCTTCTTGCGAGATAGGCTTCAGAATCCTGTCACTCGCGCCTCAACGTTGGCCTGCCGATATAACGAGGCTGTACAGCGAAAAGACCAAACGGTTGCCCAATTTGTTAGCTATCTTGATGAACTCGAGGCAGAGCTACCGTCATATTCGGATGAGCATCGTCGGCAGCACCTTTTTGCAAAACTCACTCCGGAGTTGCGACAAGCTCTTAGTAATTATCAGCAAGTGCCTGCCACGCGGATAGAGCTCATTAAGCTGGCAACTCAGTTAGAGGCGAATATCTCTAAGAAATCGTCTAACGGTGAGTAGCCGTTGGAACGCAAACAAGGCAGTAGCAATAAAGGAAAATGGAAAAGACGAAATTTTCCTCCCAGAAAAGATCCACCATCGGAACCTAATGTGACTCCCAAGACTTCTACCAAGCCCCCTGTTAAAAATAAGAAGTCCGACTTGACTCCAGCGGAGTGGGATCGGAGAGCCAGAGAGAATTTGTGCTACAAGTGTGGAGGGCCTGGGCATCGCGCTGCCCGGTACCCGTCCAATGTCGAGGCGACTGCACCTGACACTAAGCCAAAAAACTTGAAGCCACAGTAGAGGACGTTCCTGCTCTGCTAGGGTGGCTGGCGTTAAAGGGGACGAACAGAAGTTTAGAGGCGACAGTGGAGTGTCGAACCGCCGTCGGGTGGAAGAAGGCAAGAGTGTTGATAGATTCGGGGGTAGAGCTGAATTTGATATTCCAACTCTTCGTGAGGGAGGCAGGTTGGCAGCTGCGGCCCGACGCCACCCCGCCTGTTAAAGAGATTGACAGGAGAGGGATTCATATATATGGTTCTCTCAATGTCACGACGAATATCGCAGATGCCGAGGGCACTGTGAGGAAGCGGCAGGATGACTATATCGCTACAGATATTCAAGATTACGACGTCGTTCTAGGAGGCCCATGGCTCCAGACTAGGAATCCCGATATAGATTGGGTAAATCAGACTTGGAAGTACACAGAACGAAGTAAGAGTCCTGAGCTCCTAGCGGCTGGACCATTTGTCGCCGCCGCAACTGAGACCCGACGGGTATGCGCAGTTAGGTATTGTCCTAATATTGCAGTTGAGGAACCGAGTGTTCCTCCGGAGCATTCAGAGTATCAAGATGTATTCTCGGAAGAAGGATCCAACGAACTACCACCGAGGGGAAGGCCAGAGCATGCTATTGAGCTCGACAGCGAACCTCCACACGGCCCAATATATAGCCTATCGGAAAAGGAGTTGAAGGTGCTTCGAAAGTACATTCAAGATAGCCTGGAAAGGGGGTGGATTAGAGAGTCCAAGAGCCCTGCCGGGGCACCCATATTGTTCACACCTAAAAAGGATGGTAAACTTCGGCTCTGCGTCGACTACCGGGGGTTGAATAGAGTGACGATTAAGAATCAGTATCCATTGCCATTGATAGGCGAAATCTTGGACCGATTATCTTCAGCAAGGATCTATACTAAGTTAGATCTTCGGAATGCATATCATAGGATACGCATTCGGGAAGGCGACAAGTGGAAAACGGCCTTCCGAACTAGATACGGACATTTCGAATATCTCGTCATGCCGTTCGGGCTGGCCAATGCACCAGCTACGTTTCAGGCTTATATCAATAAGGCGCTGGCAGGACTGATTGATGTAACCTGCATAGTATATCTGGATGATATCCTTATCTACTCGGATAACCCGATGGCGCACCGACGGCATGTCGCCGAGGTGATAGCCAGGCTGTGCAAATATGGATTTTTTGCTAAGCTGTCAAAGTGCAAGTTTGACACCAATCAAGTCGAATTTTTGGGATTCGTATTAGGACCCGAAGGAGTGGCGATGGAAAAGAGCTGCGTACAAACTATTCAGGAATGGCCAGAGCCTAAGACGTTTAGGGAAATCCAAGTCTTTTTAGGCTTTGCGAACTTCTACCGACGGTTCGTCGAAGGATACTCGAAGATAGCCTCACCCTTGACAGCTATGTTGTAAGGGAGTAAAAACGGCAAGAAAACAGGTCCGTTTAAAATGACGGAAGAAGCGAGGGAGGCATTCCATACCCTAAAGGCAGCCTTCATGACAGCACCTGTTCTGAGGCACTTCGATCCTGATAAGCCAATTCGCATTAAGACAGATGCGTCGAGCTTTGCTATAGCGGCTATCCTAAGCCAACTCTGGGAACCGACTGGATCCCGCCGGTCGGATGCACATTGGCATCCAGTTGCATTCTGGTCTAGGAAAATGATTCCAGCAGAACGCAACTATGAAACTCACGATCAAGAGCTATTAGCTATAGCCAAGAGTTTCAAACAGTGGCGCCACTACCTGGAGGGTAGCCGGTGGCCTATAGTCGTCCTTTTAGATCATGCAAATCTACGATATTTCATGGTCACGAAAGAATTATCGCAAAGGCAGGTTAGATAGGCTAAACGCCTAGCCGCCTTCGATTTTGAGATCCAATACCGCAAGGGGGTTTCTAACCCTGTGGATGGACCATCACGGCAACCCGACTATAAGGAGCCGGAGGACGAGGAGGAAGAGTTGCTATTACCAACTCTTCGCCAAAAACTAAAAGGAGGCGTATCCTTAAGGCGAAAAGATCTAATTGTAGCAATGCTACAGATCGAAGCAACACGAATGGGGGCCGATATCGACCCGCCATTAGACTTGACCCCCCAAGATGGGGATAGGTGTCAAGGAATGGTTGAGAATGCCAAAACTCCCAGTAGGAGAAGAATTGGTGCAGTAAAGCGGAAGCGTAAGGCTCCGTCTCCTCGCAAGGCCACAGGCAGAGGAACCGAAAGGACCAGGCCCAAAAAGGGTACAGGTCGGGCCGAGGGGATAGGCGAGACGCCTAGTACCCTCCGGCGAAGCGATGGTCTCAACCCAATTGCTGGTACTGGTGGTCTAGAATACCTCGTACCACGGTGGGTTGCTGCAGAGGCAGCAGCCACCGAAACAGCATATGAACAACCTGCTGAGACGCTCACAGAGCTGCTTTTGGAACTGCAATCAGGGGACACCTTGGTTGTAAGGCAAAAGCAAAACATATCCGCAGGTCGCATTCGAAACGCCGGGTCCACGACGGACGAATGGCGAGTAGACAGCAAGGGTTTACTACGCTATAAGGGGGCTGTGTACGTCCCAGACGACCCAGCAGTAAAACAAGAAATTATGAAAATGAATCATGATGACCCCTATGGAGGCCATATCAGAACGGAGAGGACAAAAGAACTCATCCGCTGAAAGTATTATTGGCCGTCTATTGCAAAAGCCATAAAGGACTACGTACACTAATGTGATGTATGTCAGAGGACGAAGGCGCCCCGCCACCGTCCATATGGAGAGTTGCAACTCTTGTCAATACCAGATAGGCCATGGAGAAGTATTTCTATAGACCTGATTACGGGTCTACCTCCGAGTGCCGATAGCGACTCGAAGGCATACGATGCTATACTAGT
>JAJDMY020000730.1:0-16332 GCA_022345705.2 Sabuloglossum arenarium | reverse complement strand
CTCTTGACCTTCATCCTCGCCCATTTCCCACCTCCAAAACCCCATTAACCCTAATGCCCAACCCCCCAAACTCCCCCGCACAGCTTCTCACCAACGCCCTCCCCTTCTTCCTCTCCGCCCTCTCCAGAACAGCCCCGCCCTGAGGATACACACACACGATCGAGAAACCCGGCCGGGTGTGCGAAGGACGCGTAGCTTCAGGTGCGGCTCGGAACTCCAGTATCATGCGCTTGACACAAGCCTGCAGGAAACAAACCGTCTCGGCCGCACGCCAAGATTCAGGGGGCAGGTCCAAGAAAGAGGAGGAGGAGGAGGGGGGCAAGGGAGCAGGACAGGAGATTGCGGCGTCGAGGTGGCCAAAGACGTCGATGGCGCGTCTGATGAGTGCGTCGCTGGTGCGAGGGTCGTTGAGGTTGCCGTAGACGATTGTGATGTTGGAGTTGAGAGCGCGGATGGAGGTGCAGAGGGAGGTTATGGGGAGGGGGGAGGTGGAGTGGTAGTAGTGTGCAACGATGTTGGCGCCGAGGGAGGCGAGGTGGAGGGAGATGGCGTGGCCGAGGGGGGTGGTGGCGTTTGTTATGGCGATGGTTTTGTGGAGGAGGGGGAGGTGGAGGAGGGAGGAGGGGAGGATGTGTGCGGGGAGAGGGGGGGCCGGGGGTGGGGTTGCAGGGAGGGATTTGAGGGCGGCTTCTTTGAGGTGGGACTGTTCGAGGCGATCGGTTTCGAGGCGGGCTTGAGAGAGTTTTTCTTTTTCGAGTTTCTCTTGCTCGAGTTTCTCTTGTTCGAGTTTCTCTTGCTCGAGTTTCTCTTGCTCGAGTTTCTCTTGCTCGAGTTTCTCTTTTTCGAGCCTCTCCTTCTCCAACCTCTCCTTTTCAAGCCTCTCCCTCTCCACCCTCTCCTCCTCCTCCTTCTCCCGTCTAATCCTCTCCTCCTGCTCCCGTCTAACCTGTTCCTGTCTCTCCTGCTCCTCTCTCGTCTTCTCCTCCTTCATCCTCCTGACTTCTTCTCTCAACCTCTCAAGTCTCAATCTCTCCTCCCGGAGCTTCACCTCTTTGCGTCGTTCTTCCTTGAGCTTTTCTTCGCGGATCCTCTCTTGGCGGAGACGCTCTTCGCGTAATCTTTCTTCGCGGATTCGTTCCTCGCGCAACCTTTCTTCGCGAATTCTCTCCTCACGCAGCCTCTCCTCGCGGATCCTCTCTTCGCGCTGTCTCTCCTCACGCAATCTCTCTTCACGGAGTCTCTCTTCACGGAGTCTCTCTTCACGGAGTCTCTCCTCGCGTAGCCTCTCCTCGCGTAGCCTCTCCTCGCGTAGCCTCTCCGCGCGAGCCTTCTCTTCCCTAGCACGCTCCTCCTTCAATCTCTCCTCACGAACTCTCTCCTCGCGAATTCTCTCCTCCCTCAGCTTCTCGGCCTTCAGCTTTTCCTCCTCAAGCCTCTTTTCCTTCTCTCTCTCCTTCCTAACCCTCTCCTCTTCGGCAATCCTCGCAGCCTCCTCCAACCTCTGTTCCTGTTCAGCCCTTTCTTCTGCCCTTGCCTCCTCCTCCGCATCTTCCTCTGCCTTCTTCTCACCCTCTCCATTCAACTCCCTGCTAGCCTCACCCACTGCTTCGAAGATGCCACCATTCTCAATCGCCGGCAGACCACGAGGAGTAACCGCCTCAAGAATCGTAGAACTAGCCCTCGGAGCCCCAACCTTTGAATTCTTGAGCTCAAAGTCCGAGATATCCTCGACGTCCTCAACCGTCGGTCTCGGAGGAAGTTTGATCGGAGAGGGCCTTACTGCAATAGGCTTGACTGTTGGCACAACGATCTTCGAGTCCCCCCTTCTGGATACATACGAGATATCCTGCACAGCCCTGAGCGGCGGGGTAGAATATCTCTTGGGAGGCGAAGGCATCCTTGGTGGGGCAGCCGGCGGTGGCATGAATGGCCCTGAAGCGAACGGCGTCGAAGATGGACGATTGGGCAAAGAAGGCATGTGTGACGTGGCAGGAAGCGGCGGTGAAGACCTCCTCGATAAAGTCCCTTTACGTCTCCTCGGCTTCGGATCCGGGAAGTGCAATACAACCCTATTCCCAGCCCCATCTCTCTCAAGCACAGATAGTCCAATCTTCAGAGACTCTGATCCATTGGCATCATGTCTATAGCCCGAGTGACTCCTATTGGAGATTGTAGACCGCGAAGGCATGATGGTGGTAGCAGTCGTGATGGTGCTGTCATTATCGCGGACGCTTGATTCGTAGCCCACGTTCACCTTTGTCGAGTCCACCGATACGACCGACGTCTTGGAAGCCCCCCATCCAGGGGGAGGCTGGCTCTTGCTTCGGCGCTTGCCTGACTTCTCATGCTTCCTCGGTTCGCTCTCCTCGGGCGCGGTCCACCTATCCACAAACAACTCCTTCATCCTCTCAAACGGTATATCCTGATTCCTCTCCACCTGCTGCAACCACCTACTCGGGCTCTCCTCTCCCGATACCCCTGGATCTGCCACATAAGCCGACGCTTGTCTCCGATGATGGCTCCTCTCCCCCGAGGCTGTGGACGACGGCCCTGCTGAGGATGATGTTGTTGCCGGCGAAGAGTGGAAATTGGGGGTGGTCAGCGTCCTTGCGAACAAATTCCACTTTCTCAAATCAGAAGCATTCGGATACGCCAGAGAGACCAGCTTCTCAAAACGCGCAACGTGATCTGCAGCAGACTGTGCCGGACAGTATCTCAGGAGCGAAAGCTCAATCGCGGGATCAGGGGGCGGAGGAGGAGTCATGATGAACGCTGAATTTGTTTTGTCGATGTTACTGCTCGTCGTCCTTCAAGAATATTCGTTCTCCTTTCGCTTTCGAAAAAAATGAGTCGATCTTATGACGAGACGATGTGATACGGATATGGATTGGTGAGAACAATATCCCAGAAAACAATCGTGACGATTTGAAGTCTTAGCAGCATCATACAAACGATGATTTCTCAACCCAAAAGAAAAAAAGAAGCGTTCCCCCCAAGCTCATCGGCGCATGCAAGAGCATTTAAGAGACATTGAAAACCCGTAGCATCATTCACCTGTTTGCCCACCGCATCGTCCAAACCCAGGATAAACTAAGGCATGTCAACCGACCAACGTGTCTGCATGACTACCTCATCTCCTGCATCACCATGTTTGGCAGCACCACGCCAGAAAAAATTAAAAAAAGAAGTTTGCCCAATCGGCCATACATACCACCTACGTAGTACATGCACATCCCCCTCCTTGGCGGGCGCCATCGCCATCATTCGTTGCTTCGTTGTCCTCCCTCTGCGCCCTTCTGCACCTCTCTGCGCCCTCTGTGCGAACTCCGGTGGTACTTTCGCCTGCCAACACAGCAACCCAAGCCATGCAGGGGGGTGGTAGCTTCCGCGCTTCTGTCTCTCGGGTCAAACTAAAAACCTTTGTAGGGGGAGGGAATGGATGGATGGGATGGGATGGCGATGCGGATGATGCGGGTAGGTGGGTTCTGATTCGGCGTGGAGGTGAGTAGCGCTCGGGAAGGGAAGGGGCGATGACGCAGAGCGACGTAGAGGCGCAGAGGAGAGGATGGCGAGAGGTGGATGTGCATAGTTGTGGTAATTCATCAGCGTGGGAAGGGAAGCGGAACCGGTGAGAGGGGATGTGGATTCCATTGGGACGTGCTGCAGTGAGATGTTGACACGACGACCAAGGATGATTGTAACTCGTTCGTGTGGAGAAACTAGCTGTGCCAGCTAACCAACCCATGTAGCCGCCATGCCAGCAGCTATTACCGCCCTCTCTTTCTTGGGGATGCGTGTAACTCTCGTTGCTGCATCTGATTGTTTCGCTTCTTGGTGGATCAAAAGTCACTGCGGAGCGTGTGCACACATCACACCGTTCTTTCTTTAACTATGTTTCGGAGTCTGAGCATTCCAGGCCGGCTGACTCTCACGGTTTGTTGTCTCTTTTTTCTCTCTCTTGATTTTTCCCAGCGCATTTCTCCCTCCGCCATTTGCTGGTCTGCTTGCTTACAAAGCACACATGTCGTATAAATCTCCCATCCCTCTGCCTCTCGCGCCCACTTGGTCTCACTCAGTCTCGGTCATCAATAAACAACACACTCCTCGAGGAAACATGAGGCAAACAGTAAAAAAGATAACCACCGGAAATAAACCGCTGTCAAAATTTCCTTCTCGATCTTTTCACTCCCTAGAATTCCACGGCTCCGTGCTGCGTGCACTTTTAAGAGGAAAAGAAAAATCTCTCAGATTTCGCGACCGCAACAACCTCGTCGCTCTTGTCCCAAGAACCCCTCAACAACAACGCGCGCCGAATGAATACCCGTTATAATTATAAATATATATATTTCTTGGCCAACAAATATCCTATTTATTTATTTTGCGGAGAACCCTGGAGCCTGGAGTGAGCGAGGAACAAACATGCCCGCCGTGATTGATGGCCGCGTCCAGGTCCCCATCCCTCTCTCTGCCCATCCTCCCCTTCCTTCGCCAAGCCCGCCGCTCCCGTGCATCCATCCATCCCCCATCCCTGCTGTTGTTCTGGAAGGCTTCTGGAAGACGTGCGTGTGTAGCGTGCGTGTGTAGCGTGCGTGCGGCACTGAATCCTTTCCGTGGGCCCCAGCCGGGAGGATGGAAGGGGTGGCGGGTGGGCAAGGGGGAGGCGGGGAATAGGGGGCCATGCTCTCCCATCGCACCCATGTTGTGTTGTCATTGCCAGGGTGCCCCTCTCTCAAGGCTTTTACCTCTTTAGATTTCTTTATTTAAATCGGTTTAAATGGCTATTTTCCTGTTGGATGGATACGGCAGCGCACAGCGCACGGTAACTAGCATAGTAACTAGCACACCAAGGCATAGTAAGGCATGGTAAGGCGCGGCTGCTGCTGCGGTGAATTTCCCCGTCTCATCTTGCCCTTCCTTCCCACTCCCTCCAAGCTTTTCTGTGAAGAGCCGTGCAGTAAAGCAAGCAGTGGTCCCCCGGTCGGGCCAGGCCTTGTATGAGATGTGATGGGTGGATGTACGCAGTATGTAGGTGGTGCAGGTGGCTTGAAGGCGTTTCGAATGATCTTCCCCAGGGTTGCGACAGGCTGTTTGGGATACTTACCAAAGGCACGCCAGCTTCTGTGTTGCTGTATTATATTTCACCAGCGTCTTTAAAAGAGTTAGCGAGTCAGCGGAGGAGTTACATGAAGCGACGCGTAAAAGTATCCTATGCCTTGCTAATAGAAGTGAGTCTCTCGCAAACAATTCTCGTTTTACATCTCGCCGCATCGCCCGCCCATCCTTCACCCTCCTTCTTACTCAAACAAAGAGGAATAGAAAAATTAAAAAAAGCCCGAAACCCACCATCTTCTGATGCCTCATCTGCATGTCGCCTCTTCGGGCCTACTCCCCAACACTCCCCAACTATTATGACCCCGCAGCTTACGTATGTTAGTTCTGTATGTAAGTTGGTTTTGGTTGGGGCAAACTCTGATTGAAAGGATGGGTGAAGGTATCTTAACGTAGCGAATTGGAGGGGTGGGAGAGGAGGTGTCATGTGTGATGGTTGGATGTTTGGTTTGGTTGGTCTGAGGGAAATGGTGAAGAGGATTTCCTATTGTAGGATTAGATATCCTCCCAAAGGACTTGAGAGCGAGAAAGCCTCTCTGCCACGTCATGTACCCTCCGCACTTCTCAACCATCTTCTCCCTTTGATTCTGATTCCGGAATCGAAACTCTATGTTTCAAGCTATAATTAAGTCGTTCACCGCACATCGCGTTTGCCACACACTTATATGGCCCTTGACAAATCTTGATTCTTTGATTTGATTTGATGGTGATGGTCATGCTAACGTGCTTGATAGTCCAAGGAGCATGGTGCATGAGGATAATCATGCGGCACGTCTGACTTCCGGGAAGCTTCAGCTCTGTCCTTAATTTCCCGTCTGGCGAATCAGAAGCGCCATATGACACACACGGCGTTACACATGCGCCTTTTTTTGTGCGGCGGCGCTCATGAGAATTGGATGATCGAGAAGATCGAGAAGCAGGAGAGAGCGCTGTGCTACGTGATGGGCAACTGGTCAGCGGCGCTATTCCATTTTCTGAAATAATAATATAGCAAAGGGCCGTTTCATTATTATTTCCGCATGCAAATAAAAGACTTATACTTTTTGTCTGCTCTTGGAGTGGAAAAGGTTTAAAGACTCAGGATATCACGCGGTATTAATGTCTGACCGTGGTTGGCTGTTTGGCCGGTTAGATTGAAGCCATCGTGATCGGTGACTGATTGACCGTTTGCAGCATTCCTTCCATATCAGCCTTGAAAGCGGCGCGAGCAGGGATTCCCTCCAAGCAGCAAGCTCGCTCATGACATGCACGTAATTGCGTGTTGGAGCGAATCCTGTGCGCGGGGCTTGCCAGGCAGCAAATCAGAGATGGAGCACCCTGTAATTATGCACCAACGTTTCGCGAGCAGCGATGATGAGCATAACGGTCGACATAAAAGGTGGCTGTGTATTTGCGTGGATGGGATGTTGGAGATCGGGCAAATTTCCCTGCTTGCTGTGAGCGAGCGAGTTGCATGAATCAAAGGGAAACCAGGCGCCTGCTCGAATCAAAGATTTGTCGAGTAAGCCTTTTTTGGCTTTACGGTGCTGGCGAATCGCAATCCTTTTCGCCATCGCTGACAAACCGAACAAGCCGTCCACGGAGCAATTAACTCAAATCTTCTGCTCAGCTCTGCTCGATGCCGATCCCTCCAGCTTCCCTTACGGGGCACGCTAGAGATAAGGAAACGCCTAAACCTCAAAAAAGGTAACATTCAATTTTTCTTGTGCGACATCCTTTTTATCCTGCTGGCTGGCACGAAACATCCTGTGAGTTCGGCTCCAGCCATTCGAGAAAACGACAAGTGCTGTACATAACGGCCTGCGAGAATGCCTGAGAAATCAAAGAGGACATGGGCGTGAGATCTGTCTCCCGCATCATCGAATGGTTGGCGATACGAACAAGAATCGACCGATTTAATCTCTAACCGAGGGCGAGTCTCATCCGTCAGAGGCCTATAATTCGGTTTCCGAAGATGACGTGGGAATAATCAAATCAAGCCCCAATTATCTCAAAACAGATTGGTCTCTACGCTTCGTAGTAGCCGACCCAACACACAAGGAAAGGGGGGAAAGCGCCCAAGAGATAATGATATCTCAGCCATCGGGGCAACCACCGGCGAGTCGTTCAAGTCCAACGGTCCATCACGCATGTTGGAGGGATTATCATGCAGCCAAGAGGCTAGATATGCATCCACAGAGGCAATCGTGAGCGCTGATTAGCTACACCGGACCCTTGAGATTGATCAACGTTTCGGATGGTTCTCGGCAGGCAGGTTACTCATACTCCTTCGTACTTGCGAGTATCGTTACAGCCCTCTTTTTTTCTCCTCGCTGCCGAACACGGCGGGAGATAGAGCAGAACAGTGAGTGGGTGGAGCGTTTGCTGTGCGATGGGAGTGTGGTGTGATGTCGTATCCACTACTACTGCTCTTACATACTTTCAGCAGATATGACTTGCTACAAGTCCCGGATCAGAGGAGACCCCAATCTCCGACTATCAGATCGGTTTAAACGGCCATGCGCGTGCGTGCGTAATACTGGGATGAGGGGCAGTGATGCTCGTCGCAAGCTTGATTGGTGAGAGCCCTACCCGCGTTTCCTCGCGGTGAAATGTTGCCCTTATTAAAAAGTTGTCCATCCCACCATTCCCCCTTCCTCGTGGGCTTGCCTTTCCCCTGCTCCCGTCTTTCATCGATCTCCCTTGCCATCCCTAGCCTTGCTGTCATAATCCCGACCTCATCCCTTCCCAACTCCAAGGGTCTCGGCATTAGGGATTGGCCACTTCCCTCACATGCTGTCAAGTCGACAACGTTTTCCGCTACGGCAGTACTTCTTCAACGGCTTTCGCCTTGCAAGCATCTCTTTTGAATTTAGCTTCAACGGTCGCATCCTTGGGGGTGCACCCAGCTGAACCCTTGTTCGTGGCAGACGATCGACTTTGAACCCTTCCTTCAGCCTTGAGCCGAACAGTGCACAGATACAGTACACAGGCAGCCAGACAGATCTTTGCTCAGTCCCGAAAACAAATTCGGACGCAGAGAAATTCATCAAGTGAGTACATCTCAGCCATGTGCAGCTCGACCGTAGCAGCAGAGCCTAATTAGCCAGACATTGCGGCGTGCGCCCATTTTCGCTCTAGGGCTATTATTGTTTTTTTGGACTTCGATTTTTATTTTCATTTCGATTTTTTATCGATCACCTGCCGGGAAAGCCCAGCAGCAAGCATCCGTCCCCTTCCGCAACGGCGCGCCGACGAGGCTCCAATCACCAATCCCTGAGCTTGGTCGGCATCGCACAGGCCACATAAACTCGGGAAGAAGGATTTCGCTCCATTACCCGGCCTCGAGTCCGTTGGTAGTCGGCAGTAGAGCTCGAGAGTGCGCAGAGGAGCCCTTTTGATTCGAAGTTGGAAGTTGTTTGGCGTTACCGCATCCGTCTTAGGGGACACAAAAACGCCTCGAAGTATTTACGCGAGACTCGTACCGCTGAAAGGCAGAGCATTGCACACACATTGCTCAGCTTCGTACTTTCCTTCGACGTTCAACGTCGACCTCAACAACCTACCCATCTACGTTCACACCCCGGATACCTCATTGCAAGCATCCCTGGACGCGTTCCCTCCCCTCCCTTGCCGCCCTTGTTGTCCTTGGAACTACTTGCCGCTGTAGGAACATAAGTCGGTCCCTTTCTCGTGAGTTGATGTTCTGCGATTCCCTTCATGGTTTACACCGTTCCTGCGAGCGATCGTGGGTTTCCTGCCACCAAATATCGAATCATGCTGACCGAACATGATGTTATTATCGTGGCGTTCAGATATAACCTTCATAAGCCACCATCATCCCTGCCTCCTCACCAGCATCACGCAACTCATCTGTCCAAAACAGCCGCGGCAATCCTTGAGAAGTCCAGATTCTGCACAAAAAAGTCATTTGCAGCACATCAGCAACTTTCTACCTGTGATCCTAAAGGTCTCATTCGTGGATCGCACAGAGACCAGATCCTCGCGTATGTGTCACTAGGCTGGAGTGCTCACGCGTCGAGTTCGAAGAGAGAGACCAACACCAGCAGCTAATATATCTGAAGCGGGTTTAAACTTGCACGGCATCAGGAGCTTGTCAGCTCATTCTTATAGAGCAGCTGCAGTACTCTCCTTTGAGAGGAGTGTCGGTGATCTACGGGCTGCTTCCTTGCAGTTTGTGCATTCATCACTCGATTTGGCGATCCGGATTGTGAGGTAGCCGGTTGAAGCACGATTGTCTCCTCGTCGTTGGAGGAGGCAACCAAACAAACCACACGAGCTTCGGAACAGCTGAGCCTGAGCAAAGTCGCGGACAAGGTTTAAGGTTGGTCGAGTGTTCCTGGCCCCTGCCCTGCCCTCGCCTTCACCTTCTCAACAGACAGCTTACGATCCTGGCAGAGTAGCCGTTGACGAGACAGCTATACCCTTTCCGAAGCGATACGTTCGTAGTAGGACCGTTGCAAGTTTCGATACCACACTGGGCATCGTTGAAAGAGCAAGGTGTTGCGAGTAAGGAAAATAAAGGCTCCTTGTAAGTTCCAGCTGCCTCTCGGCCATCCTGGTCGTTTTCCTCCGCAATCAGGTGTGTTGTGCATTCTGTTTTTCTCCGAGGAGTCTTCCACACCCCTTGCTGGCATGTAATACCCGAGACCAAAAGTGGTCTAGTGATCGTGCGAGTTGCTAGGCCACGACAGGCATCATCCTAGATGCGTTTCGTCAAATGCGCATTCTACAATTTCTCTATCTCGAAGCTCCGCCTTTAGACTTGATGATAAATGATCTCGAGATATCCATGTTATTACTTCTTACCGTTGTTCTATCAGGCTCTATACCCTCTTGACTTTGATACTAGCCTGCTTCAAGTGGCGTTTGCCTCACGTTTTTGGCTGTATGTTTCTGTGGCCACCGCTGTCTCCCCATCCCAAGTCTCTCTTGATTACTTTCTAGCAGAGGCACAAGCACAAGCGCAAGCACAGGCGCCAGGAAGGATAGTATCGTATCGCTGTCGCGTCCACTAACAGATCCTTCGACAGCTGCTTCTCACCTCGTCGAAAACGGTTCTGTCCGCTTGTTCTTCCCTACGCGTCATCTAGACAACGTCACGTTTAGTTGCATCTCGAAAACCACAATCCAACGGACAGTAATCTTGTCTTGACATTTAAAGCCCAAGTGTCAGCGGGGACCCCGAGAACTCGCGACGTTGCGGGGAATTGCCGGCAGTAATTTTTCTGTCGCGTCGGAGCATTTGTAGTAACTGTTAAGAAACGCGAGGCGAAACATCAACACCACAACAAATTCATCCACATCTCTTAAAAGCCGCCCCCATTCCAGTCAGATTACTCAAGATCACCTGGCCCAATATCGCCAAACGACCCGCGACTTCAATATTATTCGAGACGGTGCTCCGTACTCGTATCAGTGGTGTTTGGTCGCCGAGGATCAAATTTTTAATTTACCCACGCTGCAAGGCGTTATCATCTCTTGTGAGACACGCGCGGCTTATTCCGACGACCGAGCCAGTCGCGGTTCGTTTCCCTTTCGGTCGGGCCCTTTCCCCCGACCGGGAAACATCTCTTTTGGAAGTGTTCCGAGCACACAGCACCCGACAACCCCACCAACTCGTGTCTCGCAACTCGCAACGCAACTCGCTCGCTTTCTCGTTGACACGCCCCGTGATTTTCCTTCTTCTCTCCCCTTTCGGCACTGAAAGTATCTCGGTATTCCAGATACATTGCCGGCAAATAACTGCGATATCACAGAAACAAGGTTTGCATCTATCTGCCTCGGTCGGCTGAGAAGTCTGTCTGTCGCGTTGCGTCGCAGAGAAGGACAACAGAAGAGTAAATAGTACCGATAGTGCGTCGCGCCTTGTTTCGAAGAACCTCGAGTCGGCGCACGACCGTTACGTTTATAGCGCCAACAAAACCCTCGCACGGATACCGCAGCGCAAACCGAGCAAATTCTAGGAACAGCCGTCGGCCAGAAATAGCTAATTCCTCCCTACTCTTCTTAGCCATGTCGCATCAAGAGCTTGGGCCTGGCCCTGGAGGCTATAAGGATGAGACAGCCCCTGTGGCGAAAGACCCCGTTGTAAGTTCGAATTCTCCTTTGGCTTTTTCCAGCATTAATTACCTTAATTGCGTGCATCCATCCTCGGCATAATTGGGAGGCTCGAAGCCCTGGTCAGCCTTCGCTACTCTCTACCCATATATTATCCCACATGGTATGGATCTGCGCTGAAAAGGCAGCGTACGCAACAACCCCCATATCCCTCCACTTCCCTCCGCAGCCCATCTCTATTCGGGAACAGCCTCATTTTGTCGCTCCCCACCTTCCTTCCATGATCCCCGCTGCGATCGTTATATATCTGTCATTCTGCGTGATTGCTGCCCCTTCCTGTCACGGTCTAGAAAATACATAAATCATCCCAGTTATTTCTTGATTATTTTTCACGAAGAGATCCAAGTTCGGATCTCACAAAAACGTGCTGGTTTCCCCTTGTGTGCGATCTTCCGGCTGTGTTGTGTACCATACCCCTCGTTGGTTTTCTTGCCCACCCTACCTTGTCTACCAGATACCCGACTCTAGGTACTACATTTCTACCGTGTATGCTCGTGCGCTCCAGGAAACTCTTGGGGGGCCATAGAGAGACTGTTTAGAGCGTCGCGTCGTTGTTCTGGTGCCAATGGTTGTGCTTTGTTATCGAATGGGAAAACGATCTAGGCTGACGAACTCTTTGTCTCTACCAGCATCATCCTCATCACCCTCAACAGGGACCGCCACCACCACAGCATCTGCAGCATCCGCGACCCTCGAGCATCGTTCACCAACATCACCATCAAAATTCACCACATCAACCACCAGCGCCTCAACCACATCACCAAGGCGCGTACGCTTCACCACACGGATCAAATCAACCATTGCCACCGCAGCACCAGTCGCCTTACGGACAGAGTGGACCGGGTAGCGGTGCACAACATCCCCAAGAGATTCCCTACTTCACGCATCCAAGTCCTTACAGCACCCCAAGCGCATCCGGAACATATTCTTCTGCAGGTGAGATCGCTGAAATTTTGTACTGATTACTTGAAACACCGGTCGCGTCTGCGATCATTCAATCCTCGTTGTCTTCCAACGTTGTTGTTGCTTTTATTTTAATTTTTTCAAGCAAAGAATTTTTGTAAACAGAGGTCTGACGACCACTCTAGATACACCTGACCTGATGGCAGGAGCACACATGAATCGGCCACCATATCCTCCCATTTACCATACACCTCAGTCGAATTCGCCAGCGTCTGTGGCATCTCCCTCCGGTCACGATCAACATGGCCGAAATATCTACGGACAACCACCTCCACAGCTCCCCCAGGGTATGTATGGATATCCGCAACAGTACCCGCCGATGCCACAAGCCGCGCCTTCACCTTATGGCCAACACCCAGGATCGCAGCAACACCCTTCTATGACCTCCCAGCCACAACCCTTGCTCATGTCACACAATCCTAGTCAGCCACCGATGCAACACCAGAATCCCCATCATGCCCAGCAAACAATGGCAAATAGCCCGAGAACGAAGCTTGCTCAAACACCTCTTCAGAGACCACATTCGGGGCCAATATCCACTCCAACCCAGCCTCCGACCGGTCCTCCAGGTAGCGCGAACAACATTCACGGCAGTGGAGGAGGTGGAGCGGGTGTGAATCCAAACGCAGCGCCAGGCCCCATTCCGGCGACTACTCCATTGGTCGTGCGGCAAGACAACAATGGCGTCCAGTGGATAGCATTTGAGTATTCTCGTGACCGCGTCAAGATGGAGTATACGATACGATGTGACGTTGAATCCGTAAACGTGGATACCTTGAGTTCAGATTTCAAGACCGAAAACTGCGTCTACCCGAGGGCTTGTTGCAGCAAAGATCAATACCGAGGCAATCGACTAGTCTACGAGACTGAGTGTAATACGGTCGGTTGGGCTTTGGCGGAGCTGAATCCGTGTTTGCGTGGCAAGAGAGGGCTTATCCAGAGAGCGGTAGACAGCTGGAGGAATAGCAACCAGGATCCGCGATTGAGGAGTAGACGCGTAAGGAGGATGGCGAAGATCAACAATCGTAAGGCCGTTCAGGCAGCCCAACATCAGAATCACATGGGAGCCCCGGCTGGGCCTGGGCCCACCAGTGTTTCCAGCACAAGTGCCATGGGACCGGGGATGAAAGCTGGCTTAGGGATTGGAGGGCCGCAGCTACATCACCATCATGCTCATCCTGAGGGAAGTGCACCAGGTGGTAACGATGATGTCAGCGGTATGTTTCACCAGATGTAATTTTTGTGATTAGCTTCAATGGATGAACCATGTTGGAACCGCTGTGCGGTATTCTTTATGAAGCGTAGAAAGAAAACTCTGTTTGCTGATTATGAACCGATCTCTTTTTTCTCTCTCCAGCCGATAATGAGTACAACGATGGACACCACCACCACCATCAAGTACCTAATGGACCGCCTGGAGGACCACCAAATGACATGCGTCAGAGACAGGTATTCCACGGCTATCCGACAAGCTACCCGACCGACAGCGTAGGTGGTGCATCGATAGCTCCTTCGATCCACGATGGACTCGATGCAATGGGTGGACATTCGTCGACGAATGCTACCGCCGTTGCCACCTCTGTTCCCAAATCACCGACCTCAAGAAATATCTCCCTATTTGGCGACGTCCCTGAGCACAAGCGTCGCAAATTCATCCTCGTTGACGACCCCCATCGAGGCTCACGAGTGCGCGTTCGAGTCATGCTCGATCAAGTCGACATGAAGGAGATCCCAGACTCGTACCGCAAGAGCAATTCCGTGTACCCCCGATCATACTTTCCTATGCAGATGCAATCTCCACCAAGTTCTGCGGCGGGGAGTCGATTCTTCGGGGATGATGACGACAATGAGGCAGATGATGTAGCGGGAAGACCAAGGAGAGGACGAACTATGGTGCCGGTTCAGATTCATGATGGTACGGAGGTGGAAGTTGCTACGCCTCGACTGACAAAATCGAAAAGGGAGAAGGAAGTAGCGCTCAACGACCTTGGTTACCGCATGAGTTGGAGCCAGAGCCGGGTGTTTTCCGGCCGAACAATGTTCATGCAGCGAGCATGTAAGCCGTCACCCTCCTACCTGTATAATTGAACTCTGTTGGAAGTGTTTTGGGGATCGGTTTCAAATCTAACGTGAAAGGTAGTGGATGCGTACCGCAATAAGATGCGCAGCTCGATGATGGCTGCCGGTAACGATGTTGCGACCGTAGCACCACATTTTGAGACGAGAGTCGGCAAGCGGAAGTGGCTCGAGAGAAATCGACGATCGAAGAGATCAGGGACTCCTTGAACGTTTCGCCCGTCGGCTTGCTCGTCTTCTCTCCTGCCACATCCGAAACCGTGTTCGTTATTGTTTTAACTTCTGACGATTTTTACGAATCTCTGTTCTCTGGTGCGGCGCACTCCTCTCATCATTGTACAAAAATGCTTCTCTTCTCGCGCGAGCGCACCGGGACTTCGTTTGCTATCGGCCTTAGTGGGTGTCTTATTTTAAAGATTAAGCAAGTAAAGCGGCAGATTGTCAAGCCTTGAAACGGCTTTTCTTCGATTTCGTGATCAGCCAGCATCATCTTCATCTTTACCGCTTCAAACTCGGGACCAGCGACTTCGTTCTGGGGATTGTGTTAATAATCTATTTGCTTCCAGCTGCTATGGTGAGCGACTGAGCGAATTCTTTGAAGGAGGAAGAGGGGGGGAATAGGGAGAAGAATCGATGGATCTCTGACTAGGTCTGAGCTAGTTGCTTTGCTGAATGACGGCATATTACACGCCTTTCCTCTCCTCGTATTCATTTATTCACAGCAACACAAACAAATCGACCGATTATTCACTTTATAATTTCTACCTATGTCCTTACTCTCTCTCTCTCTCTTTTCACATTTTTCTTTTCCCGACAAAATCTTTGTATTTCTCTTCTCTCAACTCCTTCGGATTCGCCTTATTGTTTTGCCTGGGAAAGAGAAATGCGAGGGAGGACACATGGGAGGGAATTACACAAGGCAAAAGAAATGGAGGAAGGGGATAAATGGGCAAAATGGAAAATGGAAAATGGAATTGCTTTCATTCTGCTGATGTGTAATTTTCACTTTTTTTTTCACTTTCTCTGTCCCTCTTTTTTATTTTATCTTAACGTCCCTTTTTTTGTATTTGGTGCTACAGGTCTGCGTGAAGAGACAAAAAAGAGAGCGAATAAGTATGAAGAGAGCTTTTGGTTGTTTTTTTTATTTTACACATTCTGCAGTGACTGATGGGGTGAATGAGCCGTGAAGCTGTGAGGTGAAAGTGAAGATTGTTGAAAGACAAGATGAATGCGCGCGTCAAAGCGGAAAAGAAAGGATTGAAGCTCATTCATCCATTCACGCCCTACCTATCTGTCATGCCCGCCTGTCTCCTGCACCGCAACCAAGGACAGGATACATCATCACCTTCCCTTCCGATAGGATAATTACACCCCCAGCCCCCAGTACCCTACATTTCCCCTAGTCCAACTCTAATCCCCCCCTTGTCCCAGCCAGCGGACATGAAAAATGCCAAGACCGAGGAGGGTATATATGTTCTATGTGTAGAGGGGAGATCCCTGGAGAATGATTTGCTTGTTTTGTTTGTGAGGTGGTTTTGGTTGAAGTATGTTTTTGTAATTTCCGTGGGCATGTTCGACTGAACGTCTTAACTATCTCGGGGCCACTGTGCAAAGCTAACTGCAATAGGTAATTACAAGCGGAAGCCTGTTGCGGGAGGGTAACTTAATCAGCTATTCATTTTTGTTAGTTAACGTCTATAGCTTTCACTTTTGTTATTGATCATCGCTTACACAGCAATCCCGGCCTGGTGCTATAGTCGAATGTTGGAACCTTAAGAGGGGGCAATGAAGTGTTATGGTATAGAGATGTGGATCTCATCAACGCGATGTATTAGGGCGCGTTTGGCGACAGCCGAATATCGTGATATTCGGGTCGAAGAGGTCAGGTCGGGAAATTTTTCTTGTGCCGGACCTCGCGACGCGTTTGGATGTCGCTAGATCAAGTTCCTGACCTTGTAAAATGATCACAATATCATGATTTTCAATAGGGACAATTACTCGCATACCACGAAAAATTATTTTTATTACTCGAGTACCATGTAGTGTTTACTAGAATACCACGAT
>JAJDMY020000729.1:0-16403 GCA_022345705.2 Sabuloglossum arenarium | reverse complement strand
CCACCCGAAACAAGGATCCACCCAGTTTTCCATGTTTCCTTACTAGAAAAGGCACCACCAAACGCCCAACTCGCGAAGACAATGGACGTCGAGCAAGACGCCGAATTCGAGGTTGAGGAGATCTTGGACCATCAAAGAGTTAGGAACGGGGTACTCTACTTAGTCAAGTGGAAAGGTTACCATACCGCGGAGAATACTTGGGAGCCACCAAGAAATCTCAAGAACTGCCGGCGGATGCTGCAGCAGTACCATCGATGGAACCCAGCTGGTCCCAGTCCATTAGATCTAGAGGATCTACAGCAGAGGACGACGAGACGTCCCCGCGAGGGATTAGAGATGGAGAACGGTGGACGCCTTCCATCCTCTCGACCTCCTCGATCGAGGAAAGTTCCTGGGAAATCAGTTTCCCACGGCGATCCTCGAGGAAAGCAATCTGACGACCTAGGCGGGCCGCCCTCGAGAACAACTTCGAAGTCTTCTCGGCGGAAGAAGAGCCTTCTTCCAGAGCAAGCTTACGCTCACGACGCAACTTTTCCAAGTCGCGATCAACCTGATCAACTGAAGAAGACCGGCAACGAAGTTAGAAGAAGTTAGAGAAAGAGAAGGGAAAGAACGGACATTCCGCGTTGGTAACAACGAGATCGCACTTCCGACCCAACCGCACGCAATCCGAACACCGACCCGACGATTTGTCTACGAGATACGGTCGGCCAGCGCTACGACAACGAGAACACGGCTTGGAGGTTTCCATCCTGGAGCGGGAAATCTTTTCTGAAAGTTTCCTTCGTCGAAGAGCGGATACAGACATAAGGCGATGGCGGGGTAAGTGGAAGAATGATCAGAAAGGAAGCAACATGGCCTTCGGGACGAAGACCTTGGAGGGGGACCTCTTGTTACGTTTGCTTAACAGCGTTGCATTCGCTTATGAGTCCAGTAGGGGGAGCTCGCGTAACGAGCGGCCCAATCATGTAAATGGCTCAGTGATCGATAGCGATCGCTGTACTGTTTTCCTTTTAGTATGGTGAACACGAGTGATTGCGATCACTCATGGTCACTTGTACTCGGTTGACTTCTTCACGCGTTGAGGAAGTGATCGCGAGCGATCATGGTACGTACCTCAACCACAGCGGTCATTACTTAAGGAGGCTTAACCTCCATAGTTAGGAGCGCTGTGCTCAACTTAAATCTTGAATCGGTATTCATAATAACGAACCCGCACTGCCAGTGAACCAAGTGAACCAACACACCCTTTGTCGTTTGTATTCAGCTGTCTAAGCAATAGAGATTTATCTCGCAACCTAAGTCCTTAGACGCAGGATCCTTTAAGCCCCAGGTCGGACCTAGGCTTAACGAATCGTTACGTCAATTATTCTCACTTTTGGTGGACTTTCAAAGGAGAGTTAAGTTGCTGGTGAGTATCTTGAATATTCAAGCTTTGATATTTACTATCCAGATATTTTTTGACAATCTTCTCTATTTAGAACCTTGTGCAAAGGTGATAAAGGGTCTTTTGGATCCAAAGTCCAGACTAACAGTCAGACAATTTTTGAAGGACGTTTTCAGTAATCTTTCTGACCATTGTGTTGAAGAGGCTGAAAACGTCTTTAGTATAGGATATTCTGGACCTGACAATATCCTGATGTCTTCCTACAAACAACTATGACTGTATTCTATGAGGCACTTTCCGGAGATTACAGGCATAGCTCCTAAAAATGAGAACAGTTAACCAAACCTTAGAGTTAAGGAACCAAATAGCTGGCTCTGGCATAATTTTGTAGCAATGGCTAAACGGCTGGGATTTGAGACCACTAAGTCTTAGGAAACCTTGTCTACTAATCCAGATATAATAATTGCGCGAAAGTTATTGCTTGATGCTAGATCACAAGACTGCTACTACTTTGACAAAGAACAACTCGATCTCTATATAAGGCAAATTTCAGAAATGTTGGCTACTGCAAAAAGGCGAACTTCCTTTAACAACCAGCCAAAGGAAATCGTTTCAAGGAACAGGGAAACCCGAAGCCACAGGTCTGGCTGACCATATGAAGACTCACAAGTCGTGGACAAACTGTAAAGACCCTACGCAAAGTGTACTTCTGGGCTTCATGGATAGTGTGACGACGATCGAGCCTCTCAATGTTCGCCGGCATTTCAACGCCTAGTCGCTGTACAATACGATATGATTGAGTATGGGACGGACTACTTGTGAGTCGCTAAGTTCCCAAAGGTACGTATTCAAATAGATGGACAACAGCTTGGATTCTATTGATGCTAGAACTGATCGCTGGCCTTTCTACTCAGGCCAGCGTACTATATTTATATGCTGCAGGGTAGACTCGAAATGATACCCTCAGTCACCTGACTCTCTCGGCCGAGAAAGTGACTATTAAGAGACCTGCTATTGGGCGGCACCTCCCTGTCGAACCGCCGTATAGACGTGGCTATTGCTATGGCTGGTAACACAATGACACAAACATCTCCTATTCCTCTCTATTATTAGCAATAAATAGCCTCTAAGGGAGTATGAGGAGGTGACCTCTTACTTTGTAAAGAGAGACTTTTTTATATCCTTCTTTGATATTGGCTATGAAGATCAACTATATCCAGTTAATAGCTATGATACAATATCTGCTGGCGCCAGCCCCGCTCTCTGTAGAAATAGAGTTTCACTAGAGAGCCACCAAACTGGAGTTGCAGACTTCAGTGTAAACTGGAATGGCGAAATATCAGAACATAAGGTAAAGAAATCTTGATTTATTTCAGGTTAGACAGGAAAATTAACCTTTTCTAAGGGCACAGGCGATAGCGTCACTGGAGTTGCACAGGAATCTAGACAACAGCGAGGGCGCAAGGTAGATTCGGCCAAAGCCCACCACTTTGGCTTACTGAGGAAAAATGAAAGGAAGCTTTCAATGCGGGTTTCGGAGAAACGCCAGAAGATAATCGAGAGAGCGATAAAACAGTCTGGAACCCAATGGTTATAGAGAAAGAAAAGGCATAGGAGATTGAATCATAAATAGAGATGAATCTAAGGAAGAAAGGACCACAGCGTTCCCATGAACTAGATCATAGTTTTAGCCTCTTAAGAAGAGGTCACTATGGATAAGTTAAAATTAAAGCTCACAAGCAAATAGATATTGACTTGAATACATGTATATAAAAAGATATGAATAATAGTAAGATGCCAGAAACGGCTCCCTCTAAAAATGACCCCTTTTGTGATGAGGGCTAGAGTACGACAGGGGCTGGACTGCGAGTGGGGCTGGGGAGTACAGGAGTGGCTGGACCATGAGGGGAGGACCGCTAGGGGGCTAGAGCACGATGGGGGCTAGATTATGGAGGGAGCTAGAGTACAATAGGAACTAGATCGTGAGGTCAGATCACAGAGAGGGGATTGGGGCCAGAGAACAATTGGGGCTGGAGCATGCTGGGGGCTAGATTGTGAAGGGCTGGAGCACAAATAGGGAGCCAGAAATGACTTCCCCCTTCATGGCGGAGGCTGGATTACAAGGAGTGGCTGACTGAGGAGAGCCAGAAATGGCTGACTTCAAAAATGGCCGGAGCACGATAGTGGGGAGATGCCAGAAATAGCCCCCCCCCAAAAATAGCTCCTTCGAAAATGGCTCCTCTAAGAACAGGCACTGTATCGAGACTGGAAGCCATTTCAGGCCTGAAGCCATGCATTCTTTTGGGGCCAGTTGTCCCTCCGTCACAGTTCAGGGAGACCTAGAATCAAGAAATAAAGCTTCAGCTATGGGTCAAGGATCGGTCAAGGGGCAGTGAAATAGTTCTGGGGGAGTCAGGCTGCGCTCGGGTTCCAATACTGTTCAATCCAGGGATCTGAGGTCATATTATCATAGAAACTTGTTCAATCCCTGTCTCAATCGGATTCGGACTCGCTGTCTTCCTCCTCAATCTCTTCTGTGTCCTCATCGCTATTACCGAGTGACATATGACTCAATTCCTCACTAGGAAGACTACTTTCATCTCGGTCGGACTCGGGACGGGGTCCATACTTGTTACGGAAGTAAGAGCGATCTCGGTATGCTCGTTCTTCGTTCATCGGGACATAAGGAAATACGTTGAGGAATGCCTTTACAAGGCGTTCACGAATCTCTTCTGCCAGTTTAAAGGCTGATTTATCATCAGCCCCAAGAAGAATATTCCGTTCTTTTTGTACCTGTATGTCGTCCTATCGCCGGGCTCCAATCAGAGCATCTCCCACGCAGCTTGTGCTGCTTAACTTTGTTACACCGGGAAAAGGAAACGATGGCCGGCCATACCGAAATCCTTCTCCACTTGTGCTCTTCATTGGCGCCTCCATAGACTGATGGCATTGGGCCACTTGGTTCCACGTCTCCGCTTCCTCCATGTCCAGTGTCTGATAGTCCGCACGTATCCCAGTAGGCCAATTGAATAGTGTTCGCCGGATGCTCTTCGCTATCGGAGTTGATCCATGAAGTATTTCTGGCATAGTGATCCGTACTGCCCCGCGCTTGCAAGGTACGGGAACAAGTCTACCGAAGTCTTGCTGATCTGTAGGAAGGTATGTCTTTTTGGCGTTTGTTGTATAGCCTGAACTGTCCTGTTCTCGTTGCTTTACCCGCGCCCACCATTCGTGAATATGACGGTGGAATCCAGGTACTAGCAA
Organism: Sabuloglossum arenarium; assembly: GCA_022345705.2. Taxonomy (NCBI): domain Eukaryota; kingdom Fungi; phylum Ascomycota; class Geoglossomycetes; order Geoglossales; family Geoglossaceae; genus Sabuloglossum; species Sabuloglossum arenarium. Next base: position 11,752 of record JAJDMY020000729.1, on the reverse strand, counting down.
AGTGCAGCCGTGTTCGTTCTCGTCATCCAAGCTGAGGGACCCTTGAATGATATTTTTTCCCCTGCCCGTTTTCACAAACTTACCGACATTGATATCAAAATGAGTAAAGCCAGTACTTTCGCCTTCAACCTGATACTTGACGTAGTAGGGATAGCATACCAACCAAGTGTTTTTATCTGGCCGTGCAGCTGCAATGAGTGCATAGTAGATAGGGTCTTGCCGAACAAACTGTTGAACAAGAGAATAAAACATATGGCGCATCCATCCCCGGCGTTTCTGTCCGTCTTGTTCATCGTGGAGGTGATACAAGTACATCTCAAATTCTTCCTCGATGAGCTCGAAGATCTCCGGTTTAAGGATATAATCGAACACGCCATCGATATTGATAGTGCCGTCTTCTTGAAAGATGTCCCATGCATCGGCACGGCCAGCAAACCGATTGAAAACCTGTCTAGCATCGAAGGTGAATATATCCATCCCCTTTGGTTCGTACATATACGGACCGAGTCTAGCCGTAACACTATCGGAGGCCCGACTTGCACGCCGGAAGTATCGTGGCTTCTTAGTCCGTGCAGTGTGAAGATCAGCACGATAGCGAAAAACCAGCCTGAGACGTTTCTGAAGTTCTTTTTTGGTGACATTGGTATACATGTCCAAACCGCCACCTGCAAGACGCCTCAGATGGTTCTTGCAAAAGTTTGCCCATTGCAAATCATGCGACCACTCAAGTAATTCCAACCCTTCTTCTTCGTTCAGCTGAACACCGGCAGGTGGGATCCGTGGTAATAAGGCAGAACAAATAGAAGCGCATCCGCACTGGGGTACTTTTGCTGTTGATTTTGTCCTTGTCGTACTTGCTTTCGTCTTCCTCTTACCCCGCCGAGGCGTTTTCTCCGTCTCGATTTGATCGTCTTGTCCTTCCTCTCCAATGGAGTTGGCGGCCCCTTCATCCACGGAGTCGGCGACCTCTACCTCATCGTCTTGGTCCTGGCCACCGCCCCCTTCTCCCTCCATGCTCGGCGATGCTTCCGCACCTGTATATATACAGTCAGCTTAGAACTAGAATAGCGGACTGGATATACCTAATATGTTCATATCTATCGGGGGTTCGCATTGGCTTGCTCCAGGAGTCCCCCGCCACCGTATTTAACGCGTTTGAGAATTTTGGTAACATCGTTAAGAGTGAAATATTGAATGGATTTGCTCCTATTAGCAGCATCTAGGTCATCCAAGCGCTCCCTTATAGCCATTTCCAACAACGGTATAGCTTCCTTCAAAGAGCGGTACTTGCTAAGCTGGTTGAGGCCACACAGCAACCTGTCGCTGAACCACGGAGGACTGATACTGTCTGGGAAAGCGTCTTGAGGAAGGCAGCCCCATGTTTTGTGGATGTTCATTCCTTCTATCCGCTTCCTACTAGTCACCAGTTTATGATGATTCATTCGCTTGGCGACAAAATCGTTATACTGTATGTCTCTCCTGAGGGACTCAAGGTCCTGATATCGGATCGTCCAGAGTTTGTGGCTCTCAATGTAGTTCCATGCCTCGGAGACGACTTCTGACATTATTTCGTCGAGGTCACAGCTATTGTGGAAGATGTTGAGGAGTTCGTCCAGTTGTCTTTCCTTCGCCCAAGGCCTTAAATACTCGGTAATAGCCTCCTTGATAGACTTGCCGGACTGAGCAGCAATGTACCTGAGAGTCTGGACAGCATCCATTGCCGCTGGCGTACATCTGGAAGTCAGGACCACCCTTTTATTCGGGATAGGGCTAGCGCGCCTAAGTGGCCAAAAATTTGGTCACTTAGAAACGTTAGTCCTGTTTTGGTTAGGAAAGTGCCAAGAGTTGTAAACCGCCCACCCTCCCAGAAAACCGATGTCCTCCAACATGTCCTCCTCCAACATGACCAAACCAGCATCAAACTCCCTGTCAAACCCTTGTCAACCTCTCCGGAACCTCCCATCAAACTTCCCGTCGCCCATAACGTCCTCGTCACTCAGTCTTTCCTCGACAGCATTTGCCAGAATGCGAATGGATCCGTGAGATGCGATCCACCCCATTCTAAACCCCCTCCAACTGGGGCGAGAATGGAACTTTGGCCATACTAACCGTTAACGGGCTACAGCGATTGACCGATCGATGTGGGTGGGTCAGGACACTCATTGGGAAGATCTAACGGGAAGGAATGGCAATGTGAGGTGTGGGGGGCAACAGTGGGCTGAATTCTCCTATATACCAGATAAGATACACTAATACTAGCCCCCCCCCCATAACGATACCCGCATCGTGACTACAAATGCCGAAGTGTGACACGTCGAGATGGTACAATAGAACTTCGAACTATCGGCCCCATGGCCTTAGCTTGTGCTGCCATCATACGCTGTAACGCCGGCGCAGTATTATTCCAGAGGGCTGGGTGATAGATACACTACGGGGGATGAGCGATAGGACGACCAGACCCTCAGGGAGATGGAGGAAAGAGGATAAAGGGCTTTATTCGCAGATGAAGGCAGTGCTAGAAAAGGCAAGGGAGGATCCGCAAGTTTTGATGGAGTTATAAGGCTGAAGACTGTATACCGCAGTAGTTCTGGTGGCAGAAATATGTACCTCCACCATGCACTTGGAGACCTACAGTGCAATTGTAAACCTACCACTACCACGGAGGAGCAGGAACTGGCTCCCCCGGAAAAGACTCCTCTAAAACTAGATAGTTACAGTGTACGCTCCTAGTGTGCACTCTCCTGGTGTACACACTAGGAGCGTACACTGAGAAAGTGTATACTAGGAGAGTGTACACGAATGTGCACACCAGCAAAGTGCTCACTAGGAGAGTGTACACTGGGAGCGTATACACTGGGAGCGTATACACTGGGAGCGTGTACACCGGGAGCGTGTACACCAGCAAAGTGTACACCGGGAGCGTGCACACCAGCAAAGTGTATGGGAGCGTGTAGAGCGTCGCGAGAGGAGACTGGAAAAATACTGGCGGGAAAATCAACGCACCAGTATCGCAGACTCTAACTTCTCCTTCGATCTACTTTACCGCGGAGGAATGGGAATATATGAGAGAATGGAGGAATGGATCAGTTACATTGCTTAGGTAGGCTACACGCCATCTATTCTGATAGCTCCAAAGACCAGTCTTCCATCAAAGACTATCAGTTTCAATTTTTTTTAATTTTCAAGCCAAATAAATTTCTACATCCGTAGCTCCGTCAATGACTGACAACTTCCTCCTACTACTGAGTACCAGTTCATAGAAGGCTTGAGGTACTACAGCATTTTCTCTTATGTTCCGACTTCAATCCCTGATCAAATTCTATAGTAGTCTTTTTAACCGGCAGAGGGTAGCTTTGGTCCTACATATGTTTCAGTATTCGATACATGACATAAAAGCAGGTCTCAAGAACCCTACGATCTTTTCCGGGAGTGGAGGCCAGGAAGGCTGATCGGTTGACTTATAAGTATAATATCTACCATTGCGATATAGCAAAATGTAGACATCTGCCCCAAGTACTCTCAATTCGTCACCCTTCTTTAAAAGGTTGTTTTTTCGCCTACGGAACCTTTCGTCTATTACTTTCTTTGTCATCATTTTGTCCTTTGAGAATGTAGCAATTGTCGTATGCTCTGATTGATGATACTAGCTAGCATTAGTACTATGGCTAGTACTTATTGGAAATACAATTTACTATTGACGGGTAGCGGTTTTGGGTTTTGGGTTTTGGGCTCTAGATTTAGCATCTCCCTCTAAAACCGGCTCCCCCCTCAAAACTAACCCCCAGCCATTATGGGCCCCTCTACTCTGTTAACTTTTTTGGTTTTTGGTTTTTTGGTTTTAGCTCCCATCCAAAAACGACCCTTTTTCTTTCTAGAGGACAGCTAGAAATAAAAGCAATTTCCTGTTGCCGGTTCTTGGTTTTCGGTTTTCGGTTTCAGTGGCCCAAAAATAGTATTCAACCCCCCTTCTAAAACGACCCCCTTCCAATATCGGCCCCCTACTCTACTTTTGGTAGCCAGCACATTTGTAAGATCTACCAAAAACTGATGTCCCAACCATTTGCGCCTGTATCTAATTTTGGAGAAAGCTGTTTTTAGAAGAGCCAGAAAAGGCTCCTCCGCTAGCTTTTAGGAGCCGTTTCCGGCTCCTGCCTCTTGATAGTGACCAGAGTATGAAAAAGCCATTTCTGGTGTCTCGATAGTGGCTAGAGATGCCATGTTTGGCTCTGGTCATATGAGAGGTGAAGGCTGGAGTTATGTGGCGAAGGAAGTGACAAGGTGCTTTAGTGACACTGGTGGATTATGCAGGAGATACGGGGCAAGGATCAAGAGGATTTTTGGACGTCGAGGCAGTAGCGAGGGTATGTTCGTCATGCTGAGGACGATGGATTTCTCTGCTAACTAGCTTTACAAGCCTCTCATGATCACATACATCCGACCTCTCGATCCAGGCAGAAACAGGTCTATCTACATCGGTCTGTCATTGCGACAATCATTCGTCTCTAACTGTGAGAGATTTTCTGGTTGATCCATGACTCTGACGGACGAAATTCGCCCAGGCTGCCATATTCCTACTCCTACAGATTGGAGTGCTCTGGACCGTGCCAGGAGTCTCCATGTTTTCGCAACTCTGGTGAATCACTTGCGGAATGCATAATCAGCCTCCTGATGTCACCACGACCATCCACGGTTCATGTAGCAGGGAACCAGTCAGGAGTTCTTTTCAATCTGAGGCAGCCTTGGGAGGGTGGCTGAGCCAGGGGCAATCTTGCGGTGAAGGGGCGGGACTTGTGATGTCAAATTGCTGTGGGCGGGGCGCTGTTGGACAGCGCTGGAGCTCAGGCAGCAGTTATTTTAAACCCCTGGCAAGGCACACCAGCGGAGTTGAAGGCCTGTGCACACGTTCCTAAATGCGCCGCTATGGGGAGAATATGGAGTTGGGGCTATATCGTCGCATCGATGGAATCATTTCGCAGCGTTCACACCACGGTCATCGCCGTCGTTGAGCCAACGAATATGTCAACTTTCAGTTGCTATCTGGACCTGGAGGGGTCTTCCTGAGACCCAGTGGCTATGGCAAAGCGTAAAGAGACACTTTGGCAGAACGGCAGAAGTTGACAAACCCGTGGGTGAGCCAGGAAAGGATGTACGGCTCGGGCGGACTCAGCGGTATCGCTGGAATATAAACGATGTGTGTGAGAGCTCGGCATTCTCCTCGATGGTTCAGACAGCAGGAGCAATTTGCTGAATAGTCATGCTTTGTAGCAAGCAGGCAGTGAGATGGAAGAGGAGCGGAATGCGCAGTTTGGAGCGATCGGAGGGGTAAGGTTGGCAAGAGGGGGAATGAGACAACCACGTCGCAGAAGTTTGCTTGGAATAACTTGATACTCTGAAGCTACATCATATTGCTTGCCGTTTCTTCCCTTCCGCATGCTCCATTACCTATTCCCCTTGTTTCTGCTCTGTTCCTCCTGTTCTACCCTTATCATCCCGTCTAAGATCACTCGTGCCTCCTGTACGTCATCGGCATTGAATGCATCTTAATGTACGCATCATGTACTATAGGAATTCGTCTCTTACTATACGGTGGCTGACGGAGACCTTCGCGGGAAGGCGCACCGACGTGCAACACACCAAACAATCCTTCCTGTCAAACAACATTCGAAAATAGTATTTCTTTTTCAGAGAATGAAATTGTCTGTTTTGGGCATCCAGCATTGGAGTCAGCCAGCCACTCGAGCCGTTCTTGCCTTGGGGACGGATCTAGAATCAAAATCAGACCACTCCACCTGCACGAAACATCCTTTCCACCACCTGGCCATTCATTCTTTCCAATTGCCGCATCGACGATCACTCAGAATCTGGAGCTTCAAACCAACAAGTATGCGTGGCTGACGCATTGCTCAAGCGAGACAAGCTTGTAGCAAGCAGCCTTGGCGTGTTGGGCTACGAGGGTCTCGTCCCAGCGTCAACACCCATGTGGGGAAGAGTTGACGCTGCACCCTTACAGACCAGAACTACCACCTCCATGACTCGCAAGAAAACCTCCGACTTCGGCTATCGATGAAAAAGCTGGTTTTCTCTTGACACCTTACGGTTCTGGGTAGGAGACTGCAATGCAGGGCCAACCTATTGCCGGAAAAGGAGGGGAGCAGGAAAACGAGAGGGGCTGGCTTGTGTTCTAGGTGTAGGCCGTAGTATGTCCTTCTCAGAATATTAAATAGGCCACGCTCTGCAGCACAAGAGACAGACCAAAGCCCACGCCCTACTCCCTGCGGCACGGAAGACGGACCAGAGTTCACACTCTACTCTCTGCTGCACAAAGAGCGGAACGAAACATGTCTACTAACTATCTTCCTGATACTGCTCTTACTACGTTGGCAAGGGACCCTCTTATCTACGCATACTCCCAGGGCGCTGATGGCACTTTGATCGAAACCAGAGGCAGTTTGGCGATAGCTGGCTCTGTGGGGACTTATTCGAGACTGAAAAGTTCCGAGGTTGTTGCTCGTTACAGCAAAAAGAACGTCCTTCCGGGTGCCCCGAAACTGTTTACTCCTTTAGCAGCGGGATATATCAAAACCGTTAGGGTTAGTAGCCTACCGTCCCTACGTCCACCGGATTATGCTGACCTGGAAGCAGTACTTATTCTATGTCAGCGACGATAACATCATCCGTGATTCGTTCTCTGGAGAAGATTGGACACCAGGCATCCTTGCCAATTCTAGAATTTCTTGTGCTTCCTATTCAAAACTCGCCGCAGTTACGGTTAGCAACGGAACCTACGATTTCATTGTCCTTTACTTCCAGGAACCCAGTAAAGATGCGGGTATCGACGCCTGGAGCTTATCTGGAAAAACTGGTAGCTGGACAAGGGGCCCGCCAGACCTCACACCAGAACCCCCTCCGCCCCCTCCGCCCCCTCCACCCCAGAGAGATCCCCCTCTCTACGGCACATCTCTTACGGCAGTGCCGCTGCGGGCTGGTATTTCAACCTTCCAGCCTGAGAAGTACTTTCCAATAGTGTACCTCCAAGAGGACGATCTCGCACTATCGCATACGCAAATAAAAAGTATGTTCTCTTAATGGCTCTGTATTTCATATCTAATCCTTTTACCACAGAAATACAAACAATCGATGCGGCACAAGAAGACGACAAGCGCGAAAGGCTTTCTCCTCACACCAGCCTCACTGCTGTCGATGACGGACAGACCTTGCATATTTTCTACACATCTAATACTAACAACAACATCAAGTTGTTGCAGATCTCCAACGGCAAATTGACGGGCCCTGGGAGAGAAATAAAAAACATAACCCCAACTCCTAGGAGTGCCATAGCCGCCTGCATCTCATCCAAAAGGGACAGGATTGTACTCTTTTATCAATCCTTGGACCAAGAGACTCGGAAGGTTCAGCTTTACGCCCTGACATTCTCCAAGCCCGCGACTGAATCCGTGCTTTGGACACAGTCAGAACCAGAACCTCTTTGATGAATTGCATGTGTCCTCTCCCTGTTCATCAGCGATACCTCGAGCTAACAAAGACAGGGATGGAGATCCTATTGTCTGAATGCACACCAACAGAATACATTGAGTTGTGTCAGGGTTTGGCACATGAATCCCTTCTTTTTCAATTGGATTGCTTCTTCTATGACGATTGTGATGTCTGTTGTCTTGTCCACTACGGCGACTCCGATTCTGTGGTCAGAATTCCGATTGCTCGGGAATTGAGTGTATGTTTTTCTAAATTTTGCCGTACGGCACACTAAGCAATAACGTTACGCAACAAAATAAAAAACAAAATCAAGTATTAGCCACTTAAATAAATGTACTCTGGGGCTCAAAATCCCCACTCCACACTGATTGGATGGAATCGCCGCGTCAATCGAAAGCCCCTGTTCGCTGTGGAAATTTGAAAGATACCCGAGCTGAGTTCGTGGCATCGTTCGGTCCTCCTTCGTGATAGGAACTTTACAACCCTCATTCCACCATCGACACACAGAATTCGTGATGAGCCGGCTACCTTTCACCAAGGTCCCTGCGAGGCCTACATACTACAGGGTATTGCGAACGCACAAGCAAGTGGCCTACGCATCGACGATTTCGACAAGGCGCGCTATGCTATCTACTCTGATATGTATGATGAGCGATACGTCGAGAAGGGACGGAAAGATATATTTTTTGATGCTCTGGAATATCCAGAGGGTTACGGATCGGACACCGAGGAAGCTACGGTTGGTGCCCCCGAACTATATTTCAGGATCAGTACTAATCATCATAGGATCACGAGGGCGGCTCGGGTAATGCTCATGCGGCGGGCGGCTCGACCAGGATCACACCTGAGTCATGATGAAATCCCTGGGTCTGCTGACAAAGGCGATTGACCTCCTCTTCCAGATTGTCGACAAATGCGCCCGAGATGCATATCGCGCGGCATTCAACCTCCTAAGCCCGGGCGCAATGGTCTACTCGACCAAGAATGCCAACGAGGAGTTGTTTCTACTCCGCGCCATTCTCATCAATTCGCTGACGGAGGAACACATTGACTCCGGCGATTGGGAAGGGGGTTGGGCTTGGCTTGGAATATTTGGCAAGTTCACAGGGCGGTGTTTTTTGCCTGTCGCAACTGGGTATTCGAGTACCCATTCCGGCCGGTTCCATCGTGGGCATCCGTGTGAGCCTTCTTAAACACTTCGTTGCACCTTGGGAGGGATATCGATACTCTGCGGTTCACTTCTTTAAGGAGAGTCTCCGCCAACGACTGCCGAAGGAACGAACGACTGCCAACGTCAATATGGAAGCCAAGCGTACGCGGGCCGGGGCCAAACGGAGACGACGCACACGGAACCGCCGCAGAACACGTGCCCGGGAGATCCGGAGAACCGTTGCCTACGATCACGTCAAGCCCGAGGACTGGCACACGGCTCAGGAGTGATAAGGTAAGTCTCTATCCTACAAGATCGAGACGACTCGCCAACGGAGTGGAAGCCGTTGAGGCTCAGCCCAACATTGCGAGAAGCCGGAACCGGGAAAGACGATGCCCTTTACGAAAACAAAAGATCGAAACTATATTGCTGAACAATGCAGGCTCTGAGTATATGACCGCTGCGAAAGAGCTCAGTTAGACTACTTGTCGTTGGTACCACTGGGAATAGAAGGTTGTTTTTTCTCCTATAGAATACAATCAAACGAGATTGACAACATTCATGTCACAAACTCTTAACATCTCACATGGGCGCCACCACCATAATCCCTCAAACTAGACCATATCAGCTCCTTCGGCGGTCCTCGTATAACCTGTGGTCATGGGAGAATTATGGTCGTGGGAGAATAGCGATCGCTCCGGTGCTCGGGCAATGCTTACATGATGATCTTCAACAGTACATCTTGTACACCATCGTCCGAGTGCTGGGTGGGAGGAGTAGCGGATAATGGGATTTCCTTTGTTTTCGAATTGTACCTAGTTAGTTTCATCTTGTCCTGGGTGGGAGGAGGAAGGCGGGGCAAACGCTTGTCCTCCGGTGTGCTAGGGGAGGCCTTGTTCATTGTTTGTAGGTATGATAAAAACATAGGTCCCCTACGCGCCAGTCGATCCTAAGAAAAAGTGGGGATAAGCGCCACGAGGCGACTACTTCATACTCCGATTCGACCACGCGCCTATCTGACATCCTTATTGCTAATGCGTATCGCAACTTGATAAGGTGGGGTTATGGACGGTGCATATTCGACAACGTCAGCCGCCTCTCAAATATGTGATGCTCAGAATGGCTTACCCCTGCCACTTCTTTTCGACCGACTTGATAAGCTGCTTAGTAGTGGGAGCATGCTTCTTTGGTGTGTTGGCAAGTTCATTGAGCTTTCCCAAGTAGTACTCGGCCATGAGCTCGCCGACCTTAGCATTTACACGTTGCCGTGGCGGTGCCATGAGGTATCGAGCAAACTTGTAGAAAGAATAAGGAGAAAGGAAGTGACATCTCCTGAAGGCCCGAATATGGGCGGAAGAGGTGATATTTATACATCTCAAGGCACTGGGAATTGACGTGCGACGACTACAGCTGCAAGTACGACGAAAGCTGCGGGCCCTTTTGGGCGCCCGATTGGGTTAGGCGTTGGGTTCAGACATCATCAAGGCGCTCCCAAAACCTCCGAATCTGGAAGACAGACAGCTTAAGGAACACAACAGGGGTGCTGCCGGTTGGGGTAAAAGTAAGTTATTCTTGGACTACTCTCGTTTTAATTGTTCTAATACATATATGCACGGACCAGGCGATCATCCGCCTATCCCACCACCCCAAACTCCCAAAATCCAGAAGACCTTCGTATCCATGTCTTCACCGTCAGCAGCAATCGAGTCGCTGAGATATCATACTATGGGAGCGAAGCCGGCTGGGATTCTGGATTGACATATCTTAACCCAGCCTACGCCAGTGGTGCAAGTTGCTCTGCAGTCGCGGCATCCCGAGTGGCTGGTGATACAGATGACGCAGCAGACTTTTTCTATCAACCTGACTCCAAGGTTATTGAGATCAACACTGTTGCAGGGGATCCGAGGGCTATGAAGACCGTGGTCTCCAAGGGCCTTCCAACTTCTCTCTGAGTCGCTTGAAAGGTATCTGCCCTCCCAGCTATTTATCTGCAAATTACCGGTTGCTAAACAAAGCCAGTGAAATCGGAATGCGCGGCTACAATGGCTTGATGACTTGAGAATGAACGTGGACTGGTTTTCATTTGTCACGTATGAGTTGCTCTTAGGGCTAACCGACGAATCCTGTCTTTACTTGCAACTGTGAGCTTGAATTCATGATTCCGAAAGTGATGAAATTGGCCAGCTTTTTGAATAATACTCTTTAACTACATGGGTTACCCGTCACATCACACTTTATCACGTGAAGGATAATAGCGGGAGGCTCGTTCTCCTGAAGAATCCATGCAGTCGACAATTATATTCGAAAAGGCGACCTTCGACTCCACTCGATCGTTTACCTTTATAGTTTCTCTTGCGATCGGCTCCGTTCCAAGCCTTAAGTTATGGACTCTGAAGGGAAAGTGTCGCGTAGTGCACACCTTCCCTGTCCATTCTTGAGACATGTCCCATCCCCCATGACCGAGCTTTCCGATTGGCGATTAGTACGTACACGCACACGGTTCGGGCATGCCCTCTCTAGCTATAATAGGCAGTTCTCAGGCCGCCCTACCAAAAACTCAGTATTTGCAACAACACACCAACTTAGTAGCTAAGTCTAGTTAAACAAGTGCCTAAAACCAGTGGGTGCGGGAGAATTGCACAAAGACAAAAACAATTCCTTGTAAGAAATGACTCAACTCGAAAACATTCAAAATTGCTCTTGAAAATTTTTATAAGATAATGACTATTCTTATAGCTTGATGTTGTGAATAACCGCAGCGTGGTTTTTGAAATGCATTTCAGAGTCCAACTTTGCCTTGCAAACAGGGTGAGGACAGGAAGGGTTCTTGATCCAGTCTCTTGTCCGCAAATGGCCACTCACATGTCGAATGAGAGCATCGCGACGGGAGAATGAGAAAGTCCTGGCAGAATGACAAAGAGAAGACTCGCCAAGACAGAATAGACACTGTGTACCTGGACAGGATATTGGAAACAGATCAGGGTCCTCTTCCGTACTCTCCTTGTAGGCCTGCCTAGAGACTTGACGAGGGGCTTCACGGCGGCCACATAGAGAAATAATATCTTGTAAAGCATTCAGCCGATTTTCGTATACCTCATACTCCGACAT
>JAJDMY020000728.1:0-16410 GCA_022345705.2 Sabuloglossum arenarium | reverse complement strand
CACTTAAATTCTCTAGCTTCTCGGATTCTCTGGCCTCTTGGATTCCCTAGCTTCTCGTGCTGCCTCACCCAGCTCACCTGGCTAAAGCGGCGTCACCTGGGTGAGCCGCAGGTGAAGTGCAGGGCGTAGCCTTGTATTGCCAAGCTTTCCACTACATGGGTAAAGCGTGAACACAAGAACACAATCCAACAGTGCAGATTGCCTCATAAACTATGTTGGCTCCTGGGAAGAGGTGAAGGCAACTTCTCTGACCTTTCCAACTAGGGCAGGATGAGTGTAAGCCAATCCCCACAGAACCCTATGTTCAATTGCCCTCCATTTTCATCATGCCTGCACTTAATCATCCTCACGAAAATTAACAGAAAATTAAAGTCACTGACCTCAAATACAGAAGCACGAACAGGGCAAGGGATCGTATTACGTTGCCCTACTCAATATCACACGGTCTGCTGGGAAATGGCACGAGATTCCGGAGTTGGTGCGGAAGGTCACCAAGCATGCTCCACATAGAAAGTGTATGCTTTTGCCTGGTGCTCGATTGTTCTTCCAGCTAATGGATGGATCATTTCAGGCCTCATCCTCACCGCCCAGTCGGAAGTGAGAGTTGTGCAATATCTTGCAAACCGGCCTTCGACATCCTCAACCCACTCATCTACAGAGCTACCACAGTTGATTCCCTCATTATTGACTGCGATTGAAACCGAACGTACCAATTTAGAAGACGCATTTCAGGCAAGAGTATGTCTAGGATGGGTACATTGGGCTTTGGGCGAGCCAGGGCTTGCGATGTCACGATTACCTAAAGACTTTGAGGGAACAATTAAAGAGCTTGGTCAAGAAGGGTGCGAGGTGTCCGAATGGACGCATGTTTGTGCCGTTAAGGGCGCTTACATTAGAGGCATGCACAATCTCATACGATTTTTTCTAGTTGTTCACGCTCACTAACATCAAGCCTCACGAGAAACCAGGTGCCTCACAGGCAAGGACCTCTAACCCTCTTGATGCCATCGAGACGTTCAGGTCAAACTTACCTCTTCTCTCCCGAAATCATGATCATTCCTCAGAGCGGCGTCTATGGACTGAATGCCTCCTTACTCATCTCTGTCTTCTATTGAGTGACCTTGTGATTACCTCATCTCATGGACCAAAGGTTACTGATGAGTCTGCCTTAGCTGCTTTTCGTGCTTGGGCGAAGTTTTGGGAGAGCAGACCCGGTCAAGGCTTGGCGGCTTTGAGAGGCATTTGTATGGAGACAGGTATACCGCGACGGTGTGTCTGGAAGGCTTACTATGATGCTCTATCGAGGATCTTACAAAGAGATCTACCTTATCCGTTGCATGCATCAGCTGGGGCAACCCCTTCCGCCTCTATCCATGCCAGACTCCAACAAAGGGCAGAACTTCAACATGTCCAAACTACATATGAAAGTCTATTACTGGAGGAAGTTAGATTCCCAAAGGCAGATGAGATAAATGAGGAGATCGAAGAATGGGTTGAAGCGGTTATCGGAAACTGGAGAATTCTCTGCGGCAGCTCTTGGCGAGACAATGACCTCGGCGAAGGCGGAAAAGAAGCAGTAGCGCGAAGTGTGTTAGAGGTGAGCGATAAGTCCAAACGGCCATATGAAACTGTTGTCCCAGCGCTAGAAGAGAGTCATGTTGGCTAACGTTGTTCCAATCGCAATTGGAACAAACAGATTCTCTATCGTGCTGCCGGGAAGTCCTTCCACTCAACACCGATCCTTCGCCATCTCTTTACGGTCCATGCTTCCCTTGCTGAGTTCAACCTTGCGGCAAAAGCACTCGACACATATCTGGACTTAATTGAAAAAGCAAAAGGCAGAGTGGAAAAGTCTGGCGAGTCAGAGGCTTCGCTGGATAATGACGAGACAATCTTAAGAACTGCGAATGAGGGTATTAAGATGCTTTGCCGCTTTGGCGGACGGCCTGAAGCTGAGAGAGCTAGACAAATTGGCGTATTTATAGAGAACTGGCTGAAAGAGTACAATATAGAAAGCCAGAAACCGGTGGAAGCGAATGGAGACTCTGCGGGAACACGGGTTGAAGAAGTACTGGATATCAAATCAAAGGTTTCGCCCCAGGGCATAGCAACCGCTTACAGAGCGATTGGCATAAGTCTATCACACTGGGCACGATTGACATTCGATGCCTCATCTCGCGCAGAGATACAAGCACATGCGGTTGAAAATCTCCGCAAATCTCTGGCGCCTGAATATTGGGATACTGACAACCAAGAGTCGCTCTTCGCGTTGGGGCTGCTTTTGGCAGAAACAAGGGACATAAGCAGGGCGATTGAGGTTGTAAAGCGCGCGCTACTGCCACATACTGACTCTGTTACACCAGTCATGGAAGGCTCCGATCCTGCAGGAGGCAACAGTTCCAGCCTAGTAGATGGACAGTTCATCAGGGAGAGAAGGCTGATTTCCTTTTGGCACCTTCTTGCCTTGCTCCTGAGCGCAAGACAGGATTTCTCAACGGCTGCCAGGTCATGTGAGGCTGCTTTTGAGCAGTTCCTGGACCCTACCAACCTGTTCGGTCGCGACGATCCTAGCATCGCTTCGCCGGATAATAAATGGCTAGCACTCGACGAGAAGTTTGGCAGGAAGCGTGCCCTTGGTGTGGTGGATGATATGGAGAGTTTCGAAAGAGAAGGGATTTTGCAGGTCAAAATGACACAGCTCGCTTTAGTCGAGGTGTCGGAGGGGCCCGAGATCGCAGTCAACGCTGGTGATGAGCTATTAGGCTTGTATCAAAGGCTTTTTGGTGGCCAAATGATCCCTGAGCCGAAGGCTTTGCAGGCGGATATTTCTCCGCCGCCTCCGAAAACCTCAAGTGGTACAATTAGGAATTTCGGAGGGGGATTGTTCAGCAGACAGAGAAGTGTTCGCAAAAATCCATTTGCAGAAGCTAGCCCCCACTCTACTGCCACATTCAGTACCACCACTACCTCCCGACCGCAGACCATGGCCAGTGAAGCTCCAAAGATTCAAATTACGGATGAAGATGGAGGCACCAAAGGACAAGGTCACCACCATCATACTTTATACCTCGAAAGTTCAATTTTCTCCCATTCAGGAGAGAGGCTCCATAAGCGGCATAAAAGTTTAGGAAGTCTCAGGAAAATGAAGAATGAAAGACCTCCGAGTTCAGGAAGCCCGGAATCCAAGCTAAAAACTAAAATTACCCCGGAGAAGCTACCCCTCAGAGGCCAGAAAGAAATTGAACAATCACAAGCTCTGAAATCCGAACAATTCCAGTTACAGCTTAACAGTTGTCAAGGGGCTGAAGGTCGAATATCGCCTTCACCAAGTCAAGTTGGTCTTGCTGTATCACCAGATATTCCTTCACCCGCTCCCTCCCAGGCAGCTGAGCATCCAACTAGCCAACATGATCTCCATCGATTGAAATCACAAGAACCTGGGCATCCCTCGCTGCGACTGAAACAGGGTGTTCGTCCATCAGCTCAATTCTCGCCACAGCATGACCCAATACTACGTCGCGATGACCAGCGAAGACGATCAATCAGGATGCTCATCAATGTCTGGCTCCTAATTTCTGGACTTTATCGGAGGGCTTCGATGTTTGAAGACGCAAAAGAAGCCGTGGACGAAGCTGTTAAGCTAGTAGATGGCCTGGAGTTGGAGATTTCGAAGGATGCATCGGGCAGCAGGGCGCTTGGTGACCCTGGATGGGAGGGGGGCAAGACCGTAGACGAGCTTCGGGGAGACGTGTGTGCCGAGGTGAGTCCATACGTAGGGTCCTAGCTGCAAAATTAAATGCACTAACAACTCAAACAGCAAGGGTATCTCGCTCAAGCCCAGTCGTCACACTACGAGGCCCTTGTACATTTTGAGCAAGCGGTGTCACATTTCCCCGATCATCCACTAGCTACCGTCGGTCTAGCCAACATCCTCCTCGACATCTCTTCTCTAACCATCCAATCAACTCCTTCCATTACCTCCCTGGCTCCCCCCTCGTCAACCCCTATCCTATCATCACCAACAAGGACAACACTCCTTCAAGACCCAATAGCCGGTCACCTACGCTCCCAGCAATCTCCATCCTCGACACAAATCAGCATCAAAAACACAGCGACAACTACCCCTCTCGGCATCCCAAACGGCCCTCCTGCCTCCCCCCTCAACTCCCAACCCACCGACGAATCCAACCAGCGTCCTCAATCCCTCAGACCCTCCGCAGAGCTCGACCGCCTCGCCGCTCGCGACAGAGCACACGGCCTTCTCTCGTCTCTGACGAAACTAGGCACAGGTTGGGATTTTTCAGAAGCGTGGATGGCGCTCTCACGCGCGTATGAGGAGCGCGGGCAATTGGAGAAAGCGAAGGAGGCGCTGTGGTGGTGTGTTGAGCTGGAGGAAGGCAGGGCTGTCAGGTCCTGGAATGTTGTTAATGTAGGGGGGTTTGTGCTTTGATTTTTTTTTTTTTTTTTCTGAACAAAGGGTCAGTACTGAACTCTGTAGTGCCCTGCCTTTGGTGGAGATTACGATTGCCATCTTGTATTGTACCAATAGAATTGTAGTTCCTTATTTATTTCCCCTCCGTTTCTCTGCCTATATAAACTTCATCTTTTTGCTTTCAACTTTTTTTTTTTTTTTTGTAAAAGCAGATACCATCACATACATCACATGCATACGTATGCCTTCTTGCACCATTATTTATCCTGCAGTGGTTACCACGAAGCCATACCAATAGCACAATTCTTAGCAGCCAGCGACTTAGCGACAGACCCCTGGGTTTTTCTCTTCCATCGCACCCCCATCCCCATGATTTTAACGTGTCGTAAGTTTAAAGTAGACCTTCAACCTATCAACTAGTTTTCTTAGCCCGAACGAGGAAGAGGTAAAAGGCCGGTGAGATCGATCGACAGGAGTATGTTGACTTTTAAGGTTGGTATCTGCAGCACAGGTGGTGCGTGATAGAGATGCGTTTTTCTTTCTTTTCTTTTTGTAAGTACGGAGTATATGGCTGTTTTGTTTCCTTGGACCGCACAATGGGTTGAGGCGTTGGGCCAAGCCTTTCCCCCTCTTTTGCTGGGATCTTCCCACGTGGTACTCGTTGTCCGGGTTTCTGGGAGGAGAATTTTCTTTTTTTTCTGCCGTCTTCATCAAAGGATCTGATCCCTGGTCCCTGGGTGGTGATCGGCAACCCGTTTTATTTTATTTTAATCTACTATACTCCGTACGTGTCGGGAACAATAGGAGGTGTTATAGTTTCCTATTGTTCTCTTCCTGGGTAAGATAATATGGACGTTATTGCGCGAAGCTTTTCCCCCAAACGACAACATACAAGTACAACCCATGTAACAGCACAGAGAACCTCAAGTATCCATATCCTGTTCTGCTCCACTTTCTACTCAATCTTCGAGCCTCTTTTGGTCAAGTTATCTGCGCTGACTTGGAACTTTATTTTGTTTCGTGCAAGCCCCTCACTTCAAACAGAAGTTTGAGAGGACGAGACGCCTTTATGGGCGGATTTAACTGCATACAGAGTAAACTAACCAATACGTTTGGGGCGGTACACGGGGAGCGGGAAGCACATACAAGTACCGAGCCCAAGAGACTGGCTTGACAGTATGAAACCTGCATGAAATGGCGGTTTTGTGATAAGTGAATCATTGTTGGGGTTCGATAAAGCTGCGGTCGGGACTTAAATACGAACATCGAAGTTAGAGCAGACTGACTCTTCACACCGGAAGATCCTAGGATCTTCTACGTAAATTCTGGCAGCACCAAGGGCTTTGGAGAGACGAAAGTCAGGTGAAATCAGACCTATTGCGACTGGTAGATTTGCACTAATATTGCTTTTCTTCATGGCGCGCATACTAACTACTCCGAACTCGTACGAGCACCTATGGTGATTGGCTGCCATTCGGAAGGTTCGTCTACGCTGCGCCCAGTGCAGAGCCTACCTCCCATATTTCACAAGCCCAGTTCTCGTTAATAACAATCAGCCCCCATTGTAGCCATGGATCTCTCAGAACATGCCGTGCTGATGATAAAGGCTGCGAGAGTTCTTAGGACCCCTGACTAGGAACTCTTCAATCCAACGATTTACATTGTCATTATATATTCTCTTACACTCCTGCTCCGCCTTCGAGTGTTTGTCTGCCGTCGACGCCTTTACCCTTTCACAATGCCAACTTGTCCGAGGCCGGCATCCTCAGGCCAAGATCCTGGACTCGTAGCATCTTCGCCACAGGATATTACAACACCTCCAGATCCTCCAGATCGAGAACCAAACTTAACTTCAAACCTAAGACTGTCGTCATCTCCGCCACGAGAGCCAAGACTCTCACCTGCAACGAGAGACCCGAGCCATCCTCTTCCTGATCAAATTGAGACACTAGATCTAAGACAGGCGGCTATAAGAGATTCAACACTCTCCTCCTCGCCCGATCACCACGAGGCGACTGCAGCACAGGATCCAAGGCTCTCCGCTCCGCCTGACCACATGGAGATAGCCACACTTGATCGCATTGAGATTAATCTAGAGCGTTACAGTCGAGATTCGGGATACGATGAGGACGTGTGAGGCTTCTTCATTACACGGGGAGATCAATTGCTGAGCTCTCGAATTAATGTGGAATTGGTGCGTTTAGAAGAACTTTAGCGTCTAGCGCTGTAGGTTATCCATTCGAACACGGCCGTCGATTTCATGCCTACCGCGATGGAAGTAAGTTGTTTCTTCAGCTCCAAAATTCGGTCTCCTGCTGACAATCCTGCGTGTTCCAGATTATTTTATGCCTAATGACGAGGTGAACATCAATATTCCTACACATGTTTGGAGCTTACCTCTGACCATCGTCTTGTCTGTAGAAGGAATCTGATCGCCTTGACCTGCTGCACCACCTGTTTCTCTTCCGTATGGGGGGTAAACTACACCGGGCACCAATCAGGAACCCAAATAGAATTCTTGACTTGGGTACTGGGACTGGCATTTGGGCAATGGATATGGGTTTGTACACTTAAGCTCATAGATAGTATATCTCGAGGTTTTGAGGGCCAATAATTGACGGGCATGGCAGGTGATCTTTACCCGGAAGCATTTGTACGAGATCAACCCAACTCGCCGTTTCTATTTCAACCTGTTTTTAGTGCATTTGTTTACGCAACTATGTGACTAATGCCTCCGAGTAGATATTGGGCAACGATCTTAGCCTTATCCAACCTTCATCGTATGTTTCATTTCCTATTCGCCTTCCTCCACAGGCGCTCAATTTAACCCATTATTGCTAACACATCGTAGGACTCCACCGAATGTCTGCTTCGAGATTGACGATATCGAATCCCCATGGATGTATAGTGAGCCATTCGACTTCATCCACTGTCGTTGCCTAGTCGCATCGATAGACGACTGGCCAAAGCTCGTTGCGCAAATTTACCAGTGCGTACATACTCTTCCCAATCCATTCCGCACGATCATCGGTCTGCTAGACTGTTTTTTTGCCCTTCGCTTTCTTTCCGAAATGATCGGCAGGTAAAAACCCTCTCTGACCTAACCCTTTTCTCTCTTCCTTATAGACACACGGCCCTAAACGGCTGGGCTGAGATGATCGACTGCGATTTAACCTGGTATTCTGAGGATGGATCTTTGACTAATGAACGCTCTACCGCGATGTGGATTACTGAGCTGCTAAGAGCGTGTTACATGGTCGGTCGCGATCCATGTCCGGGTACGTCTTTGGAAGGCTGGATGCGCGAAGCTGGTTTCAAAAATATCCACCATGAGGTTTTCAAGCTGCCTGTTGGCATCTGGCCCAGTGACCCTTTTATGGTAAGCCAATCCCTAAAGATCCTTTTCCCGTTTCGGGTTTTGAACAAACGCAACGGACTTGAGAAGACCTCTAGCTCAAAAGCGTAGCACTATTGCCCCAAATAAAATGTGTACCGCTTATCCATAATTCCTTCTTGAAATAGAGAAACGTCGGCGCCTGGAACTTCCTTCAAATTATCGAGGGTCTTGAAGCGTTCTCCCTCCGTCTTTTCACTCACGTGTTAGGCTGGCAGTTGGAGAGTCTCCAGCAACTCCTCGCAGATGTCAAGGATGATCTTAGAGATTCGAGTTTACATATTCTCATTAATATGTAAGTCCTCACTCGAGTCTCCGGTGGCGATGGTAATGAGCGGGCATAAGATGGATACTGACTTGTGTGTGTGATGGTGGTAGTCACCTTGCGTATGGACAGAAGGTCGTCGTGTAGACGCGAGGGAATGATGAAGTGTGGGCGATTAGGGAGTGTTTGTTTATATTTTACGCCCGCACATCTGCACTGACATATAAGGTCGTTCGTGTAAACAGCGATCGGGGGATGGTGGCCTTCTGGATTGCATTTACATTTCATCGCTCGGCTTGTATGATACGAGTTTTTAAAAAAATTTCGAGATTAAGTCACCTTTCTGAAAAAGAAAATCTCTATAGGAGTCGGTGACTTCACAGAATTCTGCTTGCCCACCTACTTGACTTCTGATTGTGTTTGTGTGATTATGTGACAGGATAACCAGGATTGAGTTTATTTGTTAGAACGGAATTGACGAACCTTACCGATATATAGAGGATAACCTGATGCTTCCTCCTTTTGTTCTTACGTTGCTTATCAGCTCTGAACAGTTTTTTTACCCTTTGGGGCGATCTGGATTATGTAAACAACCATCAGACCAGCAGCTCCTAATAACTCGTTCGGCGCTTCCCACCTGATTTCTCGCCTAGCTACTCAATCAGCAAATATCTATATAAATCTATCGATTCTTGGTGTCTCGATCCACCAAAATACACATTACCATAAATTATGGTAAGTAGGCATAAGATATACTATGTTTGCATGCCTTGAGTTGATTTGATCCATCACCTTCTTGTACTTCAATCTCCAGGGCTTAGCTAATCAGGCATTCTGCATATTAACTACCCGCTGTTCATCATCATTATCAGCTTCCATATCAGCTCTTCCTTGTGCCACAGTAATTTCCCTGTACTTCTGAACTACCTTACCACTTCTTTCCTTTCGCTTTTGTCGTTCCTTTTCAGAAAGGCTGAGATTGTAAACTCTTTGTTTAGTAAGTGCTCCACTAAGCATTGATGTCACGGCATGCCAAGCCATTCCAGGCGTAGGTCAGTCGGCCAGGCCAACTGACCATACAGGCGGAGGCTGGCAATGACTATAGTATAGGCCACAGCTATAGGGACTCAGCTGAGGTCGGCCAAGTGACCTGAAGTCAGGTGTTTGTTGTGGGTCATAGGTATTGCCTCAGGCAATATCTTGGCGGACCCTAACCATACGGCTGCATATATATAGGACCGATAGGTGACTCTCTAGAACCTCCATCGGTCAATACCTTTACTTACCTGCAGCATGCTTAAAGGTCATTCCAACTGGGTTAATGCAGTAGTCTTCTCGCCAGACGGCCAGCTAGTAGCATCTGCATCGCCTGACTGCACTGTACGGCTATGGGAGACAGCTACAGGCTCTTGCCGCAGCACGCTTAAAGGCCATTCCAACTCGGTCAGTGCAGTAGTCTTCTCACCAGATGGCCAGCATTTACAGACAAATCAAGAGCAAATCTCTCTTTCCTTACCTTCATCTAGTATTTCTTCCCCTCAGGACAAAAAACTACTTTGTCTCTTTATAAAAGATCAGTGAGTTGTGTTGGAGGAACGATCACTACTTTAGCTTCCACCTGAATATCGACCAACCCATACAGCAGCGTACAGAGATGTAATTTGCTTAGGACATTCATCTGGCCATATTACTATTCTTAGGGTTTATCCAGAGAATATAGCTCTGTAAGTAGCACTTATATAGACCTGTTGTTTAATATATATATATTTCTTTTATAATCTCTATTTCATAGAGGGGCTAGGAGTATCACAAATATTTATATTACGGGTAGCATGTCTCTAGCATCTTCTAGGTGTTTCACTAAACGTCTAAGATACATTAATAAGCACGCAGTGGTGATGACATAATTACTCCACGTTTTCTTCCATGATGTTCTGGAATATGTTTAATACCCCGACACTTAGACAGCACTGGCAGGGAGGGTGGCCGACCCGCACCGGCCACACCCTTGTTGTTCCTATTTTTTTGGGGAGATGCTATTTTCTGAGGATGGAGGATAAGCAAGCTGAAGCAAGCTGTTTGAAATCGAAAGCCTCACTGGGCTTGACGGTGTGGCGGTGTGGCGGTGAGGCTCTACCGGATCCATCCAACGCCACTGGCCCCGCAACCCTCCAGTCCTAACACAGCGAAGCTCAAACTCATATAATGATATATTGGCTTCAAGATTAAGCTCTTTGTTGAAATCTGTGTGATTCATTAAACCAATTACATGGAATTCCGTCCACCTTAAATGCTTCCAATGCCTCACGGCAGGCCTCCGGTTCATTGCTAGCTGAGTGTTCGGTGCCAGATGAATCTACGTAATGCTTCATGGCATTGCCACCGCCACAATCCTTGTGGCACCTGGCACCACCTCACTATTCAATAGTTAGTTAAGCCAACAACTAGAACATTGAGAATGTACTTCATATGGCGAGTAGAATTAATTGTATACTTACCGAGTCTCTATATGTCGATGGGAAGCTCAAATATCTCGTCTTCTATACGTTGTTCCCGATCTACAAGTATTTCCTGAGCAATCAGTTTTTCCTCTTCAGGTGGTTTAACACCTTTCCCGTCAAAGACTCCATCGAAAACCTCTTCGGAGGGCTCGCAATCTCCAATAACATCGGCAAGTGCTTTTAGCATGCTTCTCCGTAGGTATGGTCCTGGAGTGGCCCAAATCTTCCCCGTTGGGAGATTGACCCCCTTTTCTGCCCAGCCAGGTTTCTCATATCGGACATATCGCAGTAGGGTCGACACAAAATGGTAATAAAGGAAACGGTGGGCTGGGCGATTCTCGTTTTTGAACTCTAGTTCAGTACCGTCCAAGTCCCCAATCTTCTTGTACCTAGATCGAACTTCGATTTTATAAGTCCTAAGTTTTTCGTTCATTAGAACGAATCGCCACCGAGAAGGCTGGCCGGGCTCCGTCGGAATAGGCACAAGCACAAAGTCCCCCTTGTCAAACTGTTTCTCCAACGCGCTGTCCATTACCAGTCCATTGCCCATGCTCCAGATAATCTCTGCTCCTCGGCTTGGCTCTCCAAACAAGTAGCCAGCGTTGCTATAGCCGATTGAATGGGGAACTATGTGAGCTGCTGTCCTATATAGGGGCGATGCATACTCTTTTAGGATTGGGCACCACAGGCCATCTTCATCTTCAGGATCCTTGGCATTATAAAAGTGACGGAGTCCATCTTTCCAATGGCTGTGTTCGTGTTGGTTTCGGGATTCCCAGCTCGCAGGACTTTCATGACTTCTCCACATATTAGTCAGAAGTTCGGCATATGCAGCGGCGTGGTCCGGTTCCTCTTCTCGCTTTGCTCCCTCGAGCCTCTGTAGGATGCGGGCCCTCTGGCGACTGATGGTAACGTCCTCGTTCGTGAGTCTTGCTCGCTTCCTCCAGCAGTCGGAGGCCAGGCTCAGAAACTCCCCCTTTGGCAACTCGTCATTTGCAAATGACTCCCGAAGACCTTCGAATAGAGCTTGGTACTGCTGATCCTGGTTGCGAACCTGTTCTTGCCGAAGCCAGAGAAAGTCTTCCGGGTTTGAATGCTCCGAGCTTTGGGAGAGTTCCGATGCCTTGCGTTTTAAGTCGCTATGGCTCTGCCTCAGCAGTTCTATCTTCTTTTGAGAATGTGGCGGCGCCAACGAAGAAGTCCGCTCTGGTATGTCGTAATGGCTTGGAAGGTAGGGTCGAGGTGGGGACGACGGTGTGTCAGTAGCCTTTTCCTTGCCTTTTCCCTTGCCTTTTCCCATAGCGGCGACTTTTTGATACGCTGAGGGAAGGATGAGGGGAGTGGAGAGCTGAGGTGCGATGAACTCAGTCGGCTCAGAAGAGCGCAACCGCGGTGGTGGGGCAAGTGGCAGTAGGTTTCAGTCTTGATGCGTGTACTCTGTCGAGGCGCACAGTCTCACGATCCGCTGGGAGGAATCTGGCTAGCGATCGAGAGTGCAAAGCGGTATGATAGAGTCACGGTAGCGCACTGGGTTGGGTAAAGTGATGCGAGACAAGCGGCTTTGCGGGCATGTGCAACTAAAACGCGTCGCTTCCTATCACACGCGTTGCTAGTGCGGTTGCGCGCAGGCACGAGGCCACGCCTATGGCGAGCATCCTCCTTTCCCAAACCAGCGTTTTTCACATCAGAAGAATCCCAAGTGGGAGCGAGAGGATGAAGGTTGAGTTGGAAATGGCGATGGATTTATACATGAGGTCGAGCTCGCTTAAGCAGGCTTGGAGCGGCGAAGACACTAGAGCGGCCACATGGCTTGGCGGCACCTTACGCGATGGGGGACCTCCTGTTTCCTGATGCGGAATCGCCTACATGAAATTACTTAAATAATTTGAAAGCAAGAGAATCTTCTATTGTCATTATTATTATTATTATTATTATTATTATTATTTCTTGGAAAAATATTTGTTAGTGATATTATCCTAAAGTCAGGAATTAGATGTGAATGCTGTATGTGTCCTGGAACTAGTTTTCCCTGGTTTGGGGATCCTTGATTGCTCACCCACCCACCGGCATATGCTGTTCATGAATGGGGGAAATTAGTAGAGTGTGAACGCAACAGATAAGGGATTAAAGGGGGGACTTTCTCAGCTTTTTCTACACTTGCTCCCTTATTTGCTTTTCTGCTTTTTCTTGGTCTGTTTACCCCCGCTTTCTGCTCATCTCTTATTTCTACTTGGTTTTTATTTATTTATTAAGGGATAAGTATTTGGATATCACGATTTGAGATTCTATTTGCTCGCGCACCACGACAATTTCTCGTTATCTTCATACAACTCCATTGATAAATGACAAGGCTATTGCATGTTACGGAGTAGAGTCTTTTCGAGTTGTAGTTTGCCTTTTTGATGGGAATTTTCGGTTAAAAAATCCGGACACTCTCGCCTCTCCTGTAGCATCATATCACAGCCTTAAGAGGCGCCTAGAATGCAATCAACAGTTCCCTGCAAATACCCAGTACTGACTATGCAGCTGTGCCTATCCGCTGTTGCGGACATTCTCTGCGGCAGCGTGCGTGCGGGGATGTTGTTCGGAATCTTAACTTTTTGTCGTCTGGGACTGGAATAGGGTCAGAAAGCCAACGAAGAACAGACGTCGAGCTTGGTGATATGCGGGAGAGTGTCACAGCACCGGTTATCCGTAGTAACATGAACCAATCGCCAATAATCCCAACACTGAGGATCTGCAACCTGCCGGTGAGGGGATGCTATCATTTTCTACCTTCGGTCGGTCTATTAAGTACCCGAGGCCGCAAAGTCCATGGCATATGCTCAGTGCCTCCAGGTTACGCTCTTGCATTACTGCCCTCTGGTGCTCGAGTCTCTAGTATTGCCGGGTATAAAGAACCCGAGCAACGAGGGAATAGAGGTAGCTATGCCCTAAAGCCTTTTCCATCATCGTATCTATCTCTAGATTGATGCGTAGCTAACTCTAAGCAGCCAGACATCCAGACACGAATTTATTCACTTCAAACGAAATAAGCTCCTCCTATAGCATCAGCAGAGCTCTCATGGCCATCCTTCAGGCCATCTATGCTTCGATAACCCTCTATCACACCATAGGTCCCCAAATTCAACGCTATGGGTTTTTCGCGTTCGGCCTCACAGTCACGCCATATCTGATCATGTCTCTGGTGAATCTGGTCAGCTTGATGCTTACGCCTGATTATCCCGCAATGTATCTCGTCGCATCGGATGTCATGGCCGAAGCATCAAAGCGCGAAGGGGCGATATTTGAGGGGGCTGTGGGGGTTTTGGATGTGGATAAGAATAAAAATTATAAAAAGAGGTTTGATGCGATATTTGAGGTTAGGGAAGATGGATGCACGTTTATACGCAGGATTGGTGTTTCCTCTGTATCTGGAAGCTCTGAATCTGTTAGGGAGGCCGAGGAGGTTATAGTTGGATCCCGAGATCATCGACACTCTAATAACTCTCAAGGCCCAGAACTTCAGGTTCCCTCATCCCCTGAGATCGGAGGGAGGTCTCGCGGCAGTTACAAAATCCTCGGCATACTTTACGGTAGCCTCTTGATTGGTTTTACCACGTTCGTTATCAATGGGAGCCTATCGCATTTCGGTGTCGGTGAAGCCACTAACTCTCAAGAATCATGGATCATATTTTGGCTTCTCTATGGGATTATCGTGGGGCCTTTGCTTGGATACCATGACTCGGATACACATTATTTATTGTATTTTGCATTTGCCCTCCCTGCTATCGGTGGGTTTGTTGTCGTTGGTAAGATGTTGCAACAGTATGGCAGTTGTATTAAATTATAATTTGATTATCTCGGACCCGCAGCGGGGGAATGCAGTTAGACCATTCCTTGCGTCAACCACGCATTAGCCTAATGAAGGCATGTCAAGAAATCACATTTGCGCACGCTATCAGGCGTCATCGTGCTCCAGCCCCTATCTTGCTCCTGCTACCATCATATTGACCACTTGTCATAGAGAGCTAAAGGAGTGCGATGATGCTTGCAGAAATGCGAAGTTGGTCTGCCATGGAATTGTAACGAAATTAAAATCGCTTATATCAGGAAGAAATACAGGACCCGGACATGGTGCCATTCCAGAAATCCACCGCAAAAATATTACAACTTCGCACGTGGGAATTAGAATAACCCTAATCTTAGGGGGCATACAAGATTGGTCCAATGTTTGAGTGTGTTGCACCCCGTTCATCGAGTAAGCGACTCCATGGAGTGGTACGATACATACTTGAGCGTGTACACGGCTCATCGAGAGGAACATGAAAACTTCAGCAACTTAATAATTAATTCATAGAATCCACTAATATTTCGTGGATAAATAATTCAATATGGTAGATATTACTGGGTATCAAAAAAATCCAGCCTAAAATAGTATGAACATGCCTCATACAGCGGTGCAACCACAGGCACTTTTGAGGGCCCAATATCGCTAAGTGACAGGCAATTTCAGGTGTTTTCTGCTAAATAGTACCACACCTTAACTGAAGATAGGCAATGGTGCACCTGTGTAGCATGCTAACATAGCAAAATTAACTCCACAATTTTGGCATGTCGGAATACCAAGAACATCTAAAAGAAATGTAAGTAGAGTATGGCTCTCCTATTATGGGGACTTTGATCGCAAGAATACACCTAAATAGCTTCATTCTATATACTCCTCGATGAAAGGGGGCCTCCATTCATCGAGTACCCCGCTCGACGAGTGGGGGGCTACTTTGCGAATCGGGTACGTCACTCGCCGAGTGGCGTACCCACTCCATGGAACTGCAAACTCCGCGAATGGGGTGCAACACTTATTCACCTCTTTGGTTGATGCCTCATCAAGCAAACAGCAAGGCGTATTCACTATCGCTACCTCACCTAACTCCTGGCGCCCGCTTTTTTGATGAAGTTCGATATGTCGCCTTACCATGTAGCCTGTCGACGTTCGCCCTTCCGTGATGTAGGATGGCATCCGGTCTCTAACCCCAATAGCTGCCTCCTGCCTGCTAATCAGCTTTTATAGGAGTCCCAGATTGCTTTGTGGCTGCAACTTTAGCATGTACCGTGGGTTGCGCTCCTGTGTCACCTTTGGATCTAACTAGTGAGCCATGTGGTGTCTTGACCCTGAAGGAACCCTATGACAAGACCACAGCTTATCCGTTGACACCGCCTACCGATAATGACCTCAGGCAGCCTCGGAGAAAGCGTCTCTGTCTGGAGAATTCCGACGATGTGTGGGGCAACATCGAGAGGGAGATAGATAGTTGGGGATGCCTGAACAGTCTCTGGTCCGAAGAGGAAAATAGTTACGCCGCGATTGAAAGAGAGGTTGGTCTTGTTGTGAGGCGTAGCCTCATGACGTTTCGCTCAGGGGTACTCACCGGAGCAATGCTTGACTGAACCTCGTAAGATCTGAGCATTGCTCAGCTGAGCAAACCACAGGTCATAGCACCTCGTAAGAGGTGCTCATAACATCCATTCTTTCGGCCGTATCGCATATGGCTTCCTAATCCATTAGAAGGCTTTGGATCCTTCAGCCTTGTCTCTTGGCACATGGTCATTCTTCTTGTCCTGGCTTCGAGCTCTCTATGAGCACTAATCGTGGGATCAGCCGAATGCCGCTCCCACCAACCGCTTCGCTTATAGGTGGGACGCAGCGATTCGCAAATTCTCAGCGATTCGCAAAAAAAAAAAACTCACTTGAATAAAAATTAAGGGATAATTACTGAAATACCACGATTTTTGATTTTATTTACCCGAATACCACGATTTCGGTTAAATATTTACTAAA
>JAJDMY020000727.1:0-16422 GCA_022345705.2 Sabuloglossum arenarium | reverse complement strand
TTGATCAATTCCATCCGATTGATCAACTGGATAGCGAATTGACCAAATCGCCTGATTGACAACTCGGACAGAACAGATGACGCGAAGTCGACTCTGCTTGGCTAGAACCACAGAGCCGCTAACCACAACACAATCAATTGAGGGATATTTACAACGATCTCCAGAATTATTTACTGGGCAATGGGTTATTTGATACACGATTGGATCCTCGTCCGGCGTTTGTGGATCGGTATCAGGATCATGGCCGACATCTAATTGTGGATTCAACTATCTCAGCATTGGAAATGCAAAACAGCTTATTCCGAGAAGCCGCGGAAAGAATAGGCGACTTGATGAAACGATCAGCTCATCAGATTATGGCCAATGAACGAGCAACCATCGATCGAGAGATAGATATACCAACTCGCCTACCTCCACCGGTCAGAGAAACCCGACTAGCAGCTTTTATTCCTCCTTGCCAGGGTACTCGCCATCGAGGATTGATCGGGCTGGAGGTGTCTGAGAAGAGAGTACGGGCACAGGAAGCCCAGAAGAAGAAGGAGAAAGAGCAGAATATGTCAAAAACACTGTGTGCGAGGAAAGGGATCGAATTGACTTAATTCTCTGGTGATTGATAGCAGCGAACGAAACCATTTAAGTACATAAGCCAGCGCATAAAGCTTGCGTGGCAGGAAGAGAGTTGAGTTGCAGATGTGCCTCATCTGCTGTTTCATGAGGCGTTGAGTTCTTATGCGTCTCACCTGTTGTTTTATTGGCGTCTCACAGAATACCAATCATGAACAAATGCCGACTCGTGCAAAGAAGCAATGGATTGCTGTGCGGAAGTTATGGAGGATCAAGCTACTCAAGCTTTTATTATTCTTACACCCGCTCAATAGTTCAAATGAATTCAAGATTGTACACCCCTGAATTCGTCTCCGCTACTTCTAGGTGTGCATAGCGAGTCCGTCTGCGCATAGCGAATCCGTCTTGCCAGAACCGTCTGGCGAAACCGTCTGTCCGGAGCCACGCCCCATCTTGATGGCTGCTGGGAGGAGGCGGTTGCCCCTACAATCGAGAGCTTCGACGAAGCCCGCCAACAATAAACGTCCCTTCCGACTTTCCTTTCACCCTCTCTAGTGTCTTCCCTTCACCCTCCTTGATACCCTCATGTTTGCGGTCCAAGTCAGCTCCATTGCCGCTGTTATTCAGCCCATCGTCAGTAGTATCCCCATCATCGTAGCTACCATACTTCGTTTTATCTGCATCCGCCATCCTGATCTCATACCCCTTCGCCTTGCTTTTAGTGATACACTCTGTCACGTCTTCCACTCCAGAATTGGCATGATTGTCGCCATTCCCGAAAGCATCTCCCGCACCTCCACAAGCTTCATTATCACCGCTCTGGACATCAGCGCCAAAATTCTCATCATCCATAAACTTAACCCAACCGAATATCGGCATCAGAAACCACGTGCGACTCCACTCGGCGTGAACTGACGCATAGTCTGAGAAACTAGGCGAGTTGCTTGGGGGTGACGTTCAAGGGCGAGATACTGGCGGCTTGTGTGTGAGCAGGAATTCGATGGAAGCCAGCGAGGATAGGTTGAGACAGGTAGTAGAGATGGAACATGTGAAAGACAGAGAGATGGTACCGGTGAAAGTCTCATGATGTTGATGTTTACTATGCCAGAATAGGCGATCCGAGTCGAAAGCGAGAAAATCACTAAACAACGCTCCAAGTTCTTGCAGCACGCGTATCAGCGCAAGACAAGCAGAATGGTAATGATGCGCCTACCTTCGTACCTCATCTACAGCTCATATCGCCAGACAACATATCCCAAGCCAATCCACTCCCCACCATCAACGCAAAACGGTCCCACCGACCACCGAAACGCACCATGCCGACCTCCCAACACCTCACATCCCTCCGACACTCCATACTCTGGTCCTGGTATATCCGACACTGCCACACCTACAACTCCAGCCTTCACCTCCCCCTCACCATACCCTTCTGTTCGCACTTCAAGTTGTTCTTTTACCAGTCGTTTAGGTCAAAGACATCCTCTTCCAGATCTTCCTTCCCAGCATCCCAGTTGAACGTCCTGCCCATAAAATTTGTGCCATCTTCTAATTCGATTGTGCAAGCCGTATTCTCGTAGTGATTTGTCTCGTAGGCCTTTAAAAGCTCCACTTCCTTGGGCGATTGGACTTCGTAAGCCATGCCATGGACTGCCGCGCCTGAGGGACCATCCACGAGAGCGGGGTATTTGCCCCAGAGCATGCAGCGATATCCGATGATTTTAGCGGGCATCAACACTGGCTGATCTCGAAGATTCAAGACCTTTGTAAGCGTCGTGGGGTCCATCAGGGTACCATAGAAGAAGAAAAGTTTTGGTTCAATTCTATTTCGTTTAAATTCAATTCAACCATCCAATCAAGAATTTTTAGTTCAGTTTTGTATCGCTTAAATTCAATTCAAACCATCCAATCAAGAATTTTTGGTTCAATTCTATTTTGTTTAAATTCAACTCAACCATCCAATCAAGGAATTTTAGTTCAATTCAATTTTGTTTCAAAGCTTGACTCCTCACTCTTAAAGCGGCATGGCTTGTTCATATGTCCGACTCATTCTCTCTGTCCTTGACTCATTTTCCTTGTGACATTGTACGGGACCCCTTCGGGGGTTGGATGCGCAATCGTAGTGTGTGCATAACGCCTCACTTTTAGGTGCCCGCCGCATTTATATGGCGATTCATCATATCTCGTGCAATCATCTCATCGGAGGTGGTTACTAAGACTTATTAGCCTCTGGTTGGATACCGGTATGACTAGCCGTTGTACATGATATCTCTGTAGATGATGGAACAAGTTTGAAGGCGGGTGCGGAGTCTCTTTGGTAATACTCAGTAGTTGTTAATGGTTTTTGTTGTCGATGTTGTTATTGTTATTGTCCTCAACCAAAACACGAACACCGATACGTACGCGATTCTTCCATCCACACCTTCTTTACCTCTCGCCCATATCACCACCTCCATTATCTTGATGGCTTACAAGAAGAAATCCAAGCATGGCGCGCTCGTCGCCGGCAAACACGGAGTCGCTGCATTTCGGAAGAGGAGTTGAGAATCGTCCGCAAGTCATTCATGAGCTTCCTTGGTGATGCCCAGCATCCCGCGCGCACGCAGACGTACCAGGGCGCTGGATCAAGGAAGAAGGCGATGGAAGTGCGGACCTAGTATAGCAAGGAGTGGATCGGCGGTGATCAGGTGGTCAAGAGACTGATGTGCGAAAAAGGGAAGGATTGGAGGCGAGCTAATCATCGGAAGATGTAAGTGGGTTTTATCGGTGCTACCACTGCTTTCCTTCCTTGGTCTCTTCACGACTCTCTCTCCCTTTACCGTCTAGCTGGCTAATGACCACGGTTCAGAATCCTAGACTCACTCTTAGAGCTATATAAGACCGCGAGATGCAGCATCGAAAAGGCTCGACGAGAACAACGCAGCGAGAATGGCGAGAAGAGACTTGACGATGGTGACAGCAGCAATGGAGACGAATTGAGCGAAATCATCGAAAATGTTCAACAAGAAGGTGATGAGAACAACTGGGACAGGCTCAGTGATGACGATAGCAGCGATGGGGACGAGCCGAGCGAAATCATCAAAAATATTCAACAACAAGAAAGTGATGAGAATAACGAGGACAGACTCAGCGGTTGCGATAGCAGCAATGGGGACGAATTCAGCGAGACCACACGGCGATGAAGACCAAGATAAAGCTACCGAGAACGAGAACGACGCTGCGCTCGCCAAGTACAACTCAGCTCCCAGACAGGTCACTGTCGCTCCCATGGGAGATGTCATCACTCTAGTTTCTTCCATCGACATCAGTGACAATAGCGACATTACGCTGCTACCTCTCATCTGCGATGATGAGCGGACGATATCCCGCATTTGAAGACTCGAGACAGAGAGTCATTGCCAGTCTTGCTAAGGAAGGGGTGTTTGTTGATGGGGTGGATAATCTATTGGCGGAAGAAGAGGACGAGGTTGTCGGTGTAGCTGTGGTGTGACGACTGGTGGGATTCTGAGCATCCGGCATGCGCATCTATGGATGCTTTTGAGGTGGCGATGGACTTCTTCGAGCTGGAATCGTGCTTCATGGATGAAACCCCGGTTGTTCCTGTTTCTATAGTCATTGCTGCATCGACTTGCTAATGAGAAAAGCGAGAAAGCCATGACATGACGTCTCTGGTTGTAGCGAAATGGTCACAGGAGAGAAAGTTACGAATGACTGCTGCCAATTTAGAGTAGCAAATGGAATAAGGGGTCAGATTGATAAGATCATGTATGTTCAGCAATGCAAATCAAGTTCAATTTAATCCTCCATTTCCAACCCGCAAGTGCAAAAAAAAAAAAAAAAAAAAAAAAAAAAACTAAATGAGAGGCATTACCTGAAGCCTGATGTAAGGAAAATAGCTATCAACTTAATTCGCTCCAGAGCAACAGCCGGTCATTCCACATGTTCATAACATACCCCCTCTCCTCCAATAACCCACACAAGTTTCCATTACTGCCGCACGAGGAACTATGGAGGAATATATACCCCGATATCACTGTAAATGGAGCCTCCCCACCCCCTTCCATCCTGCGGAATGCTTCTGCAGCTGTTCGACGGCGTATGTAAAGGACTTGGGGACCCATCTGTAGCCTCACGTTTTAGGTCTTCCGCCGCTTGGATGAGACTCAAACGGGATCGACGAAAGAACTGGGACACGCGTTTCATGGTGGATTGGTCGCTTAGATTCCCGAGGATCTCCGCAATCATAGCCGCCGCATCGTGAGTGCGTTGAACATAAGTTGTCTGTACATGCGATTCCAGATCCGGATCCAAATCCACTTCCTCATGATCGCTGCAATCCCACGATCTCAGCAATCTTTCCAACGCGTATTGGTAGGCCCATTCGCACGAGAGGCCTCGTGCAATCCGAATGTAGCCTACGGGGTCCTTACGGATGGCTTTATCGAGCAGACAAGGAGGGCAATTGGCCAGTAGGACGTATTCGATCGATGTTGCTGCACAGCCAGGGAGGAACTGAAGATTGGTGGCCAAGTTGACTGTCGAAACGATATCGGTAGGGACCATGCTGATGAGGGAACGTAAGCCGTATATGGCAAGGAGGATAAGGGTGAAGGAGTTGGATATCTGGATGTGATCGTGGTAGGTATCTCTGGTATTGGTGTCTTGTTCAATGCGGTATTTGGGTAGCTCAAACTACACCACCCTCGTCAGCTCTCGCATTGATGGGTGGGGTAAGGAGAGTAGATCGGGAGAGAAGCATCTAACATAGATACCTCCGTCGTAGGTACGATCTCCACCTTTCCCTCCGGATAACATTGCAAATAGAATCGAAATGGCTGTCCCGCTATCTTCGCGCGCTGCTGGGACGATAGAGCCAGGCGAAACTTCTCTGAATTGAAACTCAGGGCGCTAGAATGAGTTCGAAAGCCGCAGAAGTTGAATGAGTCCAATGAGTTTATGTCGCGCGTGGGGGAACGACGATCTCGACATCGCTAGTCTTGGCGTCACCAAACTCGAAGAAGCACACTGCCGCAGTCGTCCCGGTTGCTGTTTGAGGTGATGCCGATGCATCCTGGGGGATAGACGATTCTCCAGCCATGGTGCTGTGTGGTGGAACGGGGCGATGAATGAAGGATAACGGATTTTCTAGTTGAGGCCGGTCGTGATTCTTAGCCAAGAAGCAGCAGGCTGCTTTAGGCGGGCGCCGCTCATCATGTAAAAGAGCAAGATCTGCATATTACGGGTAGCAGTAGCTAGCATGAGCAATAGGCAATATAATTCATCTGTTGCTTAGAATCTAGCTATGATAGGTATCTTGACTGCGGGTTTACGAATGGAGTTGCACAGGGTCACCGACACAGTTATCTAGGCAGGCAATCCGGAGTGAAAGAACTCCATTCTTCTCTATAGTTGATACATCATGACCCTCATCCCTCAAGATTTTTGGGTTCCTTCCCCTGGCTAAAATCTCGGACAGCTTCTTCTCGAAGCACCCCCGTAATCGTCCATTGCTGCATGAGGCCTATTTCTTTTTGATGCAGGTCCACAATCCGATAGGCTTTAACCAGCTTTGCCTCCAATGAGCAGTTTTTGGAAATAACGTCCTTGACTTGTTGCTTTAGGATAGAATCCCGGGTTTCGTTTTCCAGGTTCTGTTCCTTCAGAACACGCAGCTGCTCCTTCAATTCAAACAAGTGTTTCTGGAGTCTCATTTGGCCCTCCTCCTTCGTTCGCATCATTTGTCGGACTTCATCGAAGGAATATTCGCGGTTCTCTAGGTCCCATGAGGGCGTGACAATTTGAGGCGTTGCTAGAGGTGAGGAAAGAGTCAGTATAGACAGAGAAGGGAGGCTATGCAGCAGGCATGCTGGCGCGGAACTACCTGGTTGGGTCATCGTGCCGTTGACGTGGATTGGGGCGAGTCTGACTGCGTAGAAGGGTATGCAAGGATTGCGCGAACTGCAAGAGTCAGCAGAACTCAACCTGTCTAAGAGTGTGTTGGCTTTACCGATGTGGCAGCCCGTGGGGTCAGAAGCGTTGTGTTCTTAACAGTATAATTCTGATCTCGATTGCTTATGACTTGCTGACTAATCCTATGGGCACCGACTCATTTCGCTTAGCGCCAAAATGTATAAACAAACATAGACAAACAGTTGGTATATAAGCTGGCTTACAGTGTTCTACTTTCGAGGGCACTGAAAAGATGGCCGGGCGGTCTGGGAGTGGCGCCCCCCTTTCAAAATTCAGGACAATGGCTACTAAGAAGGCGTCGGGTCGAACCCCGCGGTGCTCATTTTTTTTTTTTTTTTTTTTCCTCATTCTTTTTGCTCGACGTATTCTGTCTCTCCTAGCTCTCCTTCTCTCTCTTTCTTCCTTTTTAGATACCGCCGTGTCGTATAATTGTTGTCGATTAAAGCTATGTATCTACACCAACGAAAAGAAAACAGCACGAAGCACGGACCACCTTAACACAGCAGCCACAACGAACTTCCAACACGTTCGTGACACGCATGGTGGAAGCTTTGGCTGCTGAGATAGAGATATCATGGAGACCATGGCTCTCCAAGCCAGACTACTGAAGTAATAAAAACTGACATCTATTCTATAATATCGTCATAGCAATGCTGCACGCAGCACTGAGTACTCCGTATATCACAAGGACTTGAGGCGTCGCTCGAACTATGCCAGTTACAGTCTCCGAAGGAACATCCCACAAACTATCCAGAGCGGCAAAGCAGATTTCCTCCCGACCAAAAACAACTGGTCTATCGTAACACTCGCCGTCGTGACCAGATTGGTATAGGGGTCTCGGAGAAGCGAGCTCAGGCAAAAGAGAAGGAAGAAAAGGCTGCAAGAAAGAAGGAAAAGACGAGGGAGCAGCCTACACGAGCAGATAGATTATCAGCGTTGGTAGCAGCAGCGGGAGGAAGACGGCGTTTATCGAGCATCTGTTCCGCTGATGTATTCGCTGTAGTGTTGCTCAATCTTCGCCCCTGCTCATCCTCTCCACATACTGACTCGAGAGCCCCGTCCGAATAGTTCATCTCCCGCATATTCCACCCCGCCCGACCCGCCATACGCAATATACGAACCAAACAACTCTGCGGACAAAGAAGCTCTCTGCTCGGCAGCAGACACGCAAATGGGTCGGGGGTACGAAATGTGATAATGTGTCCGTCCTGCACGAACCGTGGCTGCTGAGTCGCTTCGTCGACGTAGAGGAGGTTGACACGCTGGCCATCCCCTGCCATATCTGTGGATAGTGGTGGAGTATCTGCGTCGAGGCTGATCAAGGCAAACACGCCAGGTGATAGCCTTGATGACGCTCGTGGATAGATCCAGTGGAATACTGCGCGTTGCGTGAAGAGATTGCCTAGATCATCGTCTGGGTGTGGCTCCAGTACAAAGAAACCTTGGCTCCGGTACGTATGGGCTTGCGAACACAGGGTTAGCACATTATAGAGCTTATTGACGAGAGTTCTAGCGTTAGGATCGGGGGGGGCTGCTCGGCAGTCTGATGATCAAACGGCGCAGTTGATCAGTCTGAATGTCTCCCCAGAACATCTGCAGTACACCCCAGAGATCGGTAATCGCGCGTGCTTGCGACTTTCCCCCGCTATAGGGGATGATGTGAGCGACTTCTGACCTGTACACGCTCTCGCCCGTGACGACGCAACAGCCATCGCAATCTTTCGTCTGCATCGGCGAATAACAGTACGAGAATGTCAACTATTCATTTCATATCTCACCAAGCAAACCCAACGAGCGAAACAAGCAGATATCATAAGGGAGAATCATAATACCTTCTTCGGAAGTTGGCTGTCTCTGGTGGTGAGACTAGGCGCATTGTCTGCACCGACGCCTGATGCCCAGAAACGGTACAGGTTGTGTCATGCGCAAGGACTTTTTCTGTGAAGCCCGAAGCTGCCTTTCGAGCAGTGGGTAAGTCATCAAAAGCCTACAGCCTCCATTCTGTTGAGATGTTGTTGTGCGGGAAGCACCAGTCCCAGAATGACAGACAGATAGGATACATATTGTTGCGATATGCCTTGCCACCGGCATTGAAAGATCCCTGGCTAGCTGGATCGGCTAGAATGACACCCCTGGATAGCTGAGGCACTAAGAGTTTTCCTTCCCCTCATTGGCGTGATTTCACTAGGAAAACACCCGGTGGCATTACCGGGACCCTTGGATAAACTCGGCGGGAGGCAAGTAGAATCCTTACTTTATTATACGCAATACTACTGAATTTACAGTAGTGCTGACACAAAAACCACCTCGATCAAATTCTTCATACCACCGTCCCAGCAAGCCAGTGACATTCCAGCCCGGAGAACACACCCTGTGCCGATGAGATCCCCGAAGAGGTCCCAGAGAAGAGAGCAGGCGACAACCAAGCTCTCCTTGTTCTCTCATCCAGCACTCTCTACACGAGAGCGTTGGAGGCGGGAACGATATCCTTCCCCGGCTCCAAAGTCTTGTATATAGCAAGACTTACTCCCATGCTACCCCGTGGCAATACCGGTCCCCCAAAGAGATGTACACAAGCTATATGGCAACCCAGGCCTCGTTCCTAGAAAGTGTGCACAGGCTATGCCAAGACAGCGTGCACGGGTCGTACATTAGTTCTCTGCAATATGCTCCCGACTGGATGGGAAGCAACTACAGAGCTACAAAAAAACAAGAATGCAGTAAATATATAGGCCAGATAGGCGATGCAGCAAGAAATACCCTGATCGGCTTGTATTTGTTGCATTATTTAGGCATTCACCATGCAACGATGTCGATCCTGTCATGTGACCGAGAGTCGCATGTCTCTTGCAACCTCCACCTCGCGTCACCTCATCGCTCAACGCAATCGACTCATCGTCTGTCTACTCTACTCTTTTCCACATCATCTCTCTTCATTAACGCGTATCTAGCCGATGCCGTTTGCCGCCGCCTCAGACTCAACTACGTGTTGCTCCCAATCGGTCTTGTCTGACGCGTCCGTTGCCTCTCGTCAGAAGCGAAAACGAAAACGAGACCGACAGGACGAAGAAGAGGAAGTGTATCAGCGCGAAGTTCGAGAATACACATCATCTAAACACGCGTTCTTTCGCGCGTGGATCGCTGATCTTGTTGTCACCGATCCATCGACCTGCTGGTCAACTTCGCCTGCACAACCGCGACAGCAACCCTTGCAGTCCAACCTCCATCTCCACTCATCACTACCGCGGGTCTGCAAACGAGATCGAACGCGAGCAGACTCACTGTCCCCTAAGACGACGAAACGCTACTCAGCTGGGATGTCTGACAGGCGACGCGGGTCCAGAACAAGGTCGCCGACGAAGAAGAAGGCTGATGCAGATGAATGGGACGAGATGGTCAATAAGTCGCCCAAAAAGAAAGGTGAGAATCAACGTGGCCGCTCACCTGTGAAGGTAGACTGGGTATCTGGGTCGACCGGTGCTGTGTCAGTGGATGCCTTCTCCGAGGACAATGACTACCCGAAGCTTCCCCCGGTCCCGTTTGGGCCCACTGGAAGCACCCTGCGAACACGATCAAGTAGCCCAATTAAGGCACGGGCTGAACTTAGGTTCTACACACCCCAGATTATCTTCTCCTGCCAGGGAGACGGCATCGTCCACCCCAAGGAAATTACCAAGTTCGGAATGCTTTTTCGGTCTAGCAACTCTGGCCTCAAAGTCATTCCTCGGGAATTCGAAGTATTTTCTCCCTCACGGTTGTGAGAAGGATGACAGCCGCTGACCGATCCTAGTCTCTCATCGAAGACCAGTGCATAGAGGAGGGCGTAATGATGATACCCGAAGACCCCAATTACACTGTTGCATCTTCAGCTGAAGCGAGATTCGATGGGCTTCCTGCTACGGAGATATGGCCCAAGATCGTGGAGATTCGCAAGGCCGCTGTCGCCTGTGGGAAACAGAATGCCTACGAAGGAAACTGGATCGACACGGTCGTCCGCCCTCTCTTTGATCTCGCCATCACTCGATTCAACCTGAAAGAAAAACTTACAGCTGTGAACGTGTTAGTATTATCCCATATCTACCCAAATCATTCAAGACCTTGAACCTAACAAAGCAACCCACACAGCGATGCCGTCCGTATCTCCCCTCGCGTCCTTCTCCCTCTCAACGACAAAACCCCGGTCCAAGTCAAACGCGTCGATCTAATTCTCGCCCTCGCCCTCGAAACCGACCGCGCCGACAAAGCCTTCGCACGTCTTCCCAGCGACAGCCGCAGCCTCAACCAGTCCCTCGACAACTACAATTGCCACCGTCCCATCGTGGTCAGTGCCGAGGTGAAGCGCCAACATGGCTTGGATCCGCTGGTGCAGTTGGGGATTTGGAGTGCCGCGGGATTGAAGAAACGGGAGTTGGATGGGGATGATGGGGTTCTTGTGCCGATGCCGGGGTTGACTGTGATAGGGCATATTTGGGAACTTCATATTGCGTATCGGGATGCTGAGGGGCGTGTGGTGGGTTCCTTTTCTATTTATCAGGCCTGCCTATTTCTTTCTCATTCTTTGGATTGTGAAACCATATCCACCACCGCTAACCCATGTCGCAGGTTCTCTTCGGCCCTACGCCCATCGGTCGCAGTGACTCCTACCTCGGCATCTTCCAGATTCTCAAGGCACTCGAGGTCCTGGAGCTCTGGGCTCTGGGCACGTATCACGACTGGCTTGAGAGAGTCGTTTGGAGGAGATTAGAGAGCGTGGAGGCTGTGGGTTATTCGAAGGATGTGGATGCCAACGTCAAATCGATTTCGTGATTACCATTATTCTCAGTAAGGCAATGCGAGAAGTTTTTAATTCATTGTGGAGGTGCAGAGATAGTGTTGACTCAGCGGTCGTGGGTAGCGGTGTGGCCAACGGGATTTTTGGTAACCTTGCATAACGTTGGCCGTCTAGACGAGGCACCGCATCAAAAATCACCCCCTATCGCCACTTCAGATGCCCATGCACCGATAAATTCAAGAGATGATTTGATTCTGATCGCTGCAACTTTCTCGCCGTGGCCGGTTTGATTATCTGCCCGATTTTCACCTATTTTCGCGTCGTCGTACCCCGAGTAATTATGCAGCGCTTCTTTCGAGCCTCTTTCATCTTCTAAAGTGTCACGTCCACGTCCATACCTCAAAAGTTGAGGTCCCGCTCGATCCACTGAAACCCAGCTTAGGCACCATCGCAGCAGGCGTCGGCCTCTACCTCACCTTCCTCGTTCTCCTCGCCATCCCCTCTCTCCAAGACCACATAATTTACCTGCACCGTGTAACTTTGACCTGGTTCCAGGACGTTAATGTGCCTGGGCAATGGGGGTTTCTCCGGAACCAAGTCACACCCTTTCATCTCACCATGCCGGACGGCAAGATCCTGCACACGTGGCATATTCTCCCGCTCAATACATATCGCAAGAATAAGAAGACGCTGAGGAAAGGAATAGTTGGGATGGAAGGAGCAATCCACGACACTCTCGGCATTATAACAGGCAGAGAACCGATCACGTATTCAATCACTCTAGGAGCAAGAACAGAACAGAACCCATACACGGCGGAACTCGCAGCGATGGCTATGACAATGAAGCAACTACCACTACATCTGGTAGGAAGACAGATCACCATTACCACTGCATCACCTTCATTACCACTGCATCACCTTCATTACCACTGCATTACCTCCGTATTGAACCTCACTTTTGGCTGGAATTCGATATCAACCCTCCGATCTCCCTTCTCCCCTCTCGACCGCCCTTGGCCCTTTAAGATGCCGGTGAGCTGGTTGTTCGATTGTTGGCGCTCACCGGAGCGGGAGCGTGAGAAAGTACGGCCGCTTCGGCTTCTAGGAGGCTGCCGGAGAAGAGAATGTTCAGGAAATTCTGGTCATTGCATTCGTTGCTTGAAGAAACGGCGCATCCTGCTGCGTCCCCGCTCCTCGCCATCCTCCTCTGCCGCCTCCTCATGGCCGCTATCCCGAGCGCTACCCTGCCCTTTCAATAGCAATTTCTGGAGCCTTGAATTCTCCATTCTTAGCCTCGTGACCTCCTTCTCTGCAAGAAGACGCTGGACTTTCTCTTCCTTTCGCTGTTCTTCAGTCTTTAGAAGACGGTTCTGCACTATTTCTATTGTAATTTCAAGAACCGAGTATGCGTTGCCCAGCCCACGGAGAAACCCCGAGACTCTCGAGAGCCCCAGCCAGGAGTCTCGGTGTTCAAGGCTTGTCCTCTCGAGCAAAGGAATGAGTGGCTGATTCCCTAGAATAAGGTTTGACATATGGCATGTGTGTTGGTTGTCTTCAGACGTGTCGTACGAGGGAAATTAGTGATGCGGAGTGTCCTCTGGCGGAATGGGAGAGCGATGATCCACTAGAGCTGCGTCTGGTGGGGTCAAGTATGCCTTGAGGCCCTCCGTTATGACCGGGATTATCACCCCGTCTTTCTTCAAACCCTCTGCAATGACTGGAATGGCCACTTCATTATCAATCATTTCCTCAAGCAGTCCCTTCTTTCTCCTTTCACTCATGTTCTTCGTCTGGGTCCTGGCCTTCGTCATTGATGACTGGAAGGCCTTTAGATGCTCCGTCTCTCCTCCGTCCTTGAATTGGATCTCCAGAGTCTGAAGAAAGTCGTGTGCCTGGTCTAGTCGTTCTCTCTCGGAGCAAGGGAAAGGCACACCAGAGAACGCTATAAAACAAAGCAGCTTCAGCTTTATGTTCTCTGCGAGGATGGTTGTCTTGTCGTCCTCTGTCTGGACCCAGTTGTGGAGGAAAGATTTTATAGCTTCCAGAAGGGAGGTTTTTCCCTCGGAGCCCGGAAGGGTACTGCGCAAGCATTAGCAATTATGACAGGGAAAATACAGCACGTACTTGTTCTTTCTCGTCATTGTTGATAATACAGGTAAAGGGCGGTGATTCAAATGAAGTGCCAGCGAAGTAAGTAAAGGGTCAGTGGTGCTCGTATCGCGCTGTTATCGTATGACCGCGTTGGCTTAATAATCAAATGTTTACAACGCAACGCGCTGGATAAGAATAGTGAGGAAAAACAGTGACTGCAGCTCCGAAAATATATCATTGACTACAAACGCGCAAATTCTATATAATGCAAGATAACTAAGACTCTGAAATTCGAGTGCACCAGGAATGTTCCCAGCTCAATTTTGCCTTTGTGCTCTCATCGAGGTCATCAGGAAGCTTCAGAATAGATCGAACTTCCTGCGTCGACTTGCCTCTAACCTTCTTCGCGAGAACCCGCAATGATATCTCCAGGAGCGGTTCGATATCCAGGAAATTTGCGGCCTGAGTGAATGACATGTTGACGGGAATGCTCGGAACACATGGAATAGGGGAGACTCACATGAATGATGCGGAAGAGCAGGTCAGACTCCTCGCTCAGATATTGTTCATCCCAGGTATCTACCAGGAGTAAGGTGTTATTTGCCCATGCGGATAGCGCTTTGGGAGAGTCGTGTCTATGGTGCTCGCACCACCCCATTACAACTTCTAATGTGCGGCAATCAACCTGGGAAATCATATAGTAAGCATTGGCGCTGGTGAAGTGAGGAGCAGTGAGAAATCTACCTCGTCAACTGGAATATTCTGTCGCATGTCCCCCTGGCAGGCCTCAAGCATATTGTCAATCGTCACGGACATTCTAGCTGCGTCGCGACCTGGGATAAAATCGTTAGCAAACTACCGATAGGTTTTGGGACAGGTGATCATACTACATCGGACAATACTATCAAGATCCAGCAAGCTCTCTAAATAGACATATGTATCGGATTTCGGAGGCACCTCTGCCTCAGCAGCGCCTTCGTCGTTGTTCTCTGACGTTGTGAGAACTCCGCTTTCTGGTTCTTTACCTTGGTGCACCACCACCTCGAATCGGAAATCTTCCATGCGCTCAATGAGCTTATCAGGCACCCTTTGGCGGCTACCAATATCCACGATCACCTGAAATGGTCCCCTGTGGAGCGCAACGTGTACAAGAGAGTCCACCTCCGGCAAACGACCCTTCTCCGGGAAGAGGATTTGAAGAGACGCGAAGTCATTCATTGTATTCAGCTCAACCAGGGATGCATGAACCGCTGGATCAATCATCCTCTTCTCCCAAGAATGCTCTATTGGGAAACCGAACTCCTCGGAGGCGCCGAGGGACACGAGGCTGCCGTTCACTATTCCATAGGACTTCAGGACTGGCGCCGTGATTCCGATATGCCGGATATGTTCCCGTCTTCTCCCAATGCAGCTGAGAAACATATAGAGAAACGTCCAAGCTCGGTAGCCCAAGAAATGAAAAGTGTTATGGCGATAAAAGATCGGTGTGGCCTCACGATTCACCAGCAAGCAAGTCTGCAGAAGAGCAGAAACGACGCCGTTGAGGGGGAGCGGTCGCTCGCAGCCATCCCATTCGTCCGAATAGATGGTGACTGGCTCTGTAGAGACGAGCAGCAGGTGGTAAAATCGGCTCCGGAGTTCGGGAGCGAGGCTTTGGAAAGAAAAGGCCTCTGATGAGTCTGAGTGCCACATATCAAACTCCAGGCGTGACCTGCAGAGGATTGAGCCATTCGCAGGCTGCGAGTGAGACATTTTAGAGACTCAAAGGAACAAAGGAAGAAAGATGAGCGGTTTGGCTGGAGTGTTGTTGTCGTTGTTGTAGATAGAGCTATCCTAGCGCTTGTTTTGGACGAAGAATACTAATATAACACCGAGCTTAGCAACTCCGCCAACCTTCAATTTAATTCATAGCTTCCCGCCAGCCTCCCTCACCACAACATTTCCACCAAAGAGATGCCCAAAGTGTACGATGGCTTGTTTATTCTCTTCCCACAAAGTGATTCCTCCTCGCGCAATCAGGATGTGGAGTTTCACATCGGTGTTGGACCTCCGCTCTGTGTGCACTCGTCTGTCTTGCGAGAGGCTTCACCAATCCTAGCTGGCGTACTGGACGAGTATGAGCAAACAGCCGAAACAGCTACAGAAGAGAGTTCGACCAATATCTTGATCTCAAACCCACACCACATCAGCTCTGGTCGTCTAGTGTGCCATCCCATCGCCGCACACACCCGCTACCGTCTCCATGTGCATTACAATGATCAATGACAGGTTGTGTGTGAGCCCTGCAAAGGCGTCAGTAATGCATTCTCCAGAGCTTTCTTTCGTGCACGTCTATTAACGATAACACGTTAGCAGTTCCACCGGTACCAACCATGGGTAGACCTCACCACAGCTCACTATAAGGACTAGACACTTCGATCGGCCTTTACCAGTATTTTCTATGCCATGTACAACGATACACCCCCGTCCACGTCGCTCTCTCTGGCTTTTCGCCTGGCGGAACTTCTACGCTGTTCCAAGTTGGTGTTAAACCCGTTCCGCATTGCCTGCTATTCATCTTTCTGCATGTTCAACAACGACCTAGCAGGCCAAATCTACCGCCGCCCTCTCCCATACCTACTCATGAGCTCTCAGCTAGGCATCCAGGGTAGCATCTTCAGTGCTGCTCTCGCTCATGTCGTCGGACGGTGTCTGAACCCAGGCTCTACTTTTGCCATATACGCAAAGACACTACCGAACGCCCTCCGCCTTCAGGTCGATAGACAAGTGAACAAGCTACAAGCACGGTACAACGCAGTCACTACTGAACTCACCTTGTCTACCTGCGATGCTATTGCCGTTGAAGACATCGCAACATCGACGGCGGGATACATATTAATAAGACAGCTCAGCAATAGCCGCCGGAAATGGAGCAAGCCAGGCCAAGAAGGAGCCTTTCTAGCATCGCTCTCTATAACGTATTTCACCCAGTTACCACCCAACCCCGCGAATCCGCTCGCTAAGCGAGATGTCCGCGGGCACCCACAACA